>CM051258.1:77828284-78102866 GCA_027921565.1 Artemia sinica
AATAAAAAAACAAGCGATACGGCTCAATAGTAATCGAAACTTTTAAAAACGGAATTTTGATGTCAATAAATGTATCAAAAGAATGTGTTTATAATGCTGATTCTAAATATATAAATTTTATTAAGTTTAGTATTACTCATCAAAGGCTACGAGCCTGAGAAAATTTACTCGATTTTTAAAGAGGGGGGAAACATCCCCTGCATTAACTAAAAAACGATCAGAAATTAAATAAAAAAAAACAAGTTTTTTAAACTGAAAGTAAGGAGCGACATTAAAACTTAAAACGAACAGAAATTATTCCGTATATGAAAGGGGCTGTCCCCTCCTCAACGCCTCGCTCTTTACGCTAAAGTTTTTATTGTTTTAAAAAATAAAGTTGTGAGACAGAGTCAAACTTTAGCGTAAAGAGCGAGGCGTTGAGGAGGGGACAGCCCCTTTCATATACGGAATAATTTCTGTTCGTTTTAAGTTTTAATGTCGCTCCTTACTTTCAGTTTAAAAAACTTGTTTTTTTTTATTTAATTTTCAATAAGATACCAAATCCCTTCTATAGCAAATAGGCTAAAATTAAATAGTAAATTTAAAAATCTTAATAGCCGATCACTTTTAAAGACTAAATTAGTAGAATATATTATTAACCTTTGATGAAGGGGGGTTGATTCTTCTTGATAATTTGTTTCTTAGCATTATTTTTAGAATTTTCCGTGCTGGGGTAGCCTCCTTTGTCCTTCTTCTTCTATATGTTATGATGTTTTTTGGTGTATCTTCTTTATCTTTATTTTTGGTGTACTTGAACTCATTGAACTAATTGTTAGCCTTCATTTCGAGCTTAGCTCCATGTTGGCTTAATTTAATTATTTGTGTTTTTTATATTTGTATGGAATACAATTTATTTCATCTTATCTAACCAGCTCATAGTATGTCAATTTTTCAACCTAAGGGGGGGGGAGCGGAACATCTGAAATTGCTAAATGTTTAGTTGTTTTATACTTCAACAGTAAAGTAGATAGAGTAGGGGAGGATGGAATTCTTAAACAGTTCCTGGTAATAAACTGTAAGTAAGGAGCGATGCGCCTCAATAGTAACACACACTCTAAGAAACAAAATCTTGATAACAATAGATAGGCCTACATCAAAATAATCGAATTTTGATGCTCATTTAAAATATGTAAAATTCATTAAATTTAATAGTACCCATCAAAAGCTAAATGCCTGAAAAAATTGCCAAATATTTGAAAAAGGGAGAAAACATGCATAAAATATAAAGCAATTCTAATGAAAATTATTCCATCAGCGTTTTAGTGAATACCAGAGCAAAAAAGTAGTAAAACAAATGAAAGTAATATAGCCCAAATGGTTTTCAGAATCCTGAGAATAGTGCAAAGATATCAGAAGTTAAAGAAGCGGACGAGGAGTTAAAGAACCTTCAAAAGCTAATAAGTTTCAGATATTTCAAAACTAAGTAAAAGATTCGCAAAATACCATTAAAACTAAATTCTCAAATAGTTATCAAATTCTCAAAATAGTTCTCAAAATTCTTAAATTCTTAATCCAGTATTTATTACTTTTCTTTAGATGTCTTTTGGAGTTCATAAATGGGGTGGCTTTTTATAGGTTTATTTTTTACTTTTTAACTGCTTTTCATGGAATCTAAGTCTATTCTACTAGTCTTTGCATTGCGGACGTCCGAGCTGAGATTTTTCCAAATTATTTAAATCGCTTCCTTGCTTTCCACATAGTAAATACTACTAAATTTGTTGCTGTTCTATGTTTTTCTCTTTTTTTCATGTTTAGCTAGATTTTTTCAAAACTTATTTATTTTATTTAACCTACCTTTCTTCAGAAAAACTTGAATTAGAGACAGCGTAAAAGCTGAATTAGAGAGAGCGAGAATTAGAGACAGTGAGTAGATAGAAGGGTAGCCTACCTAGAACACACGTTCCATTGACCAAAGTTTTTGGAAATGGACAATCACATTCAAAACCAATATCATTTGCCATGGTTGTACAAACTTGTCCAGAAAGACAATTATTGACTTCACATAAGGCAGGATCAATCTTCAGAACTAAACAAATACGAACAAAATCTTAACCTTTGACAAACAACCATCTAAATATAACAATACTTTTATTTGTTAAATGTTGGCAACAGGGGTGTCACTATAAGGAAAGTTGATGATTTTATGTTCGCAAAATCATCTGCAGTTAGTTAATATCTTTCTATATAAATATGCGTTGTTAAAATAGAAATTATATTTTTTGATTAATAAAAAGCTTCCTTATTTTTTATTTAACTTAATTTTCTTACTTTTGTAATAGCCTTAGAATTTTGATGATCAAAAAGAGCATGAAAATTAACGTTTGTATTTTTTTGGACGTAAAATGAAAACGTTACGGCTTAAAACAAAGTATGGTATTCATATTTTGATATTTGAAAAATGAGAAAAAAAAAGTCGAATCCCCGAGAATTTAAGACTAAGTGAATAGAAAGAGCTAAAATGTCGTGCAAATGAAAAAATAGAGACTTGAAGTAAGTCTGTAATCCACATCTAGCAATGCTATTCCTGGCATTCCATGCTCTAGTTCTAGGGAATCAGTTGCCAACTTTAGGGATTTACCACACATCTCATGATACCCTGAGCGAAACATCATTTCGAATCATTAACGTAAGTTCAGAACAAAACACCATTTCATGAGCAAAGCATCATGTCGAATCATTAACATAAATTCAAATTATTATTTTAACCAGCATTTTTTAGAAAAAAGCAGTAACTTCAGAGCATAAAATAAAAATTTCGATGAAGTATTTTAAAACTTATGAGCTTTGTTGCCATCTCATGCAGTCCTATTTGCAGAAGTTCTGATAAATATAAGCCTTCTATTCAAAAAAAGGTTTCACCAATTCACATATTAAGATACATTATTGTGTGAAGTATTTTACGTCATCTTTTTACGTCATCTTTTTACTTTTTACGTCATCTTGATGGGTGGCGTCTTTTTTAAATAAATTTAAAATTTATGTAAAGGTACCACACATCAAACGTGTTCCAAGTCTTTCTATTTTACGATGGGATAAATATAATAGTAAGTAATTTCGTAAATAATATTAAGCTTTATTTACTGTACTAAATAATTCATACGAAAGACAAATTAAACAAATAGATGTACATACTGGAAAGAGATTTGTGTAGCTAATGTTACCTTTATCAGATATTTTCACAATGGAGAGAACTTCAATGCCAAGACCGGGCACTCTCACGCCAAGAACTGAATCTGCAAATGATTGATTACTCAGAGTAAGATCCACTTCAGCAGTTACGGCACCACTGGCCTCTTTTTTACAGCTAACCAGCGTTGCAATGCTCCCCACAATTTTATCACCTCCGAGTTGCAAATCCTGATCCCGCAGTACAATGGAAAACTAGAAATATACATTGAAAAAAACTTCTGGTTTAGAAACTGAAACGCTGTGAACCAATAGTTGGTTACCAACAGTACGAGATCATATACCGAATAAGTACTGGTAGGTGGAGAAATACCGAATTTGAATCTAAATTATGTTCAGATTCGTCAAAAACTCGATAATTACTCAACACCCCTTCCTAAGACATCTTTGGGACCTTGTGTCTTTTTCATAGAAATAACCTAGAAAATTTTTGAGGGGGGGTGCCTTAGAACTCTGTCTAATAAAAAAATTAAGTATGGTATGTCTAGACATGCACCAGTTTAATAACAGTGTATCAAGGTTTTACACAAAAAGGGGAACGCACAGAAATGCAGAGTAACGGAACACCACTATTAATTCATTTATTTTCTACCATATTGTTAGCTCATTTTTTCTGATCCTCTAATCACTAAGCTCTGATGAAATGTCATACCTGTTTTTTTTTGGCATTAAAATCTTAGATCTAAAAAAGGCAATAATGCGGGAATTTGGACCAGGGCCAGTATTTGAGGAGGAGTATTGCTTCAAAAGAAACGCCAAAAATAAACATTATACGTAACTGCGAGATTTTAAGGTAAAAAAGCCAAAGGTCATCCCTGTCCGCGTGCCTATTGCCAATCATGATTACAAACACTTGATTACAGGCCATGCCAATCACTAACATAATCTACCTGGCGGTACCCAAATACGCAATAAATTAAGTACATCCTTCCCAAATAAGAGGCACCAGAATACGGCTTGTGATACGCATCTCTTTTAGTAATTATTTGAAAAAAACTACGTTTTCTAAAGAGTTAAAGAGGCTGAGTTACAAGGTCGAACCTTAAAACGTACAGGGATTAGGAGGCACAGTTGGGGGGCTGCCGCCCCCCGAACCCCCGCTTTCGCAGCCTTTAAATAAATAAAAAAAAAATTTAAACTGAAAGTAAGGAGCGACATTAAATCTTAAAACGAACAGAAATTATTCCGTATATGAAAGAGGCTGTGCCCTCCTCAACGCCTCGCTCTTTACGCTAAAGTTTGACTTTCTCACAACTCTTTTTTTAAACAGTAAAAACTTTAGCGTAAAGAGCGAGGCGTTGAGGAGGGCACAGCCTCTTTCATATACGGAATAATTTCTGTTCGTTTTAAGATTTAATGTCGCTCCTTACTTTCAGTTTAAATTTTTTTTTTTCATTTATTTAAAGGCTGCGAAAGCGGGGGGTTCGGGGGGCGGCAGCCCCCCAACTGTGCCTCCTAATCCCTGTACGTTTTAAGGTTCGACCTTGTAACTGAGCCTCTTTAACTCTTTAGAAAACGTAGTTTTTTTCAAATAATTTCTGCACGTTTTTGTACAGTTTATTACTTATTATTGCTTGACTAACTGTTAGCTGATCGTGTCAGGAGTTGAAGTTGGGGGGCTGCCGCCTCCCAAACCCCCCGCTCTTGAACATTCTTGTGTTAAGGCTTTTAATTCCTGAATACTCAAACCACGTCGTACAGGGTGCCTCCTAATCCCTGTACGTTTTAAGGTTCGAACTTGTGACTCAGCCTCTTTAACAGCCCCCCCAACTGTGCCTCCTAATCCCTGTACGTTTTAAGGGTTGACCTTGTAACTCAGCCTATTTAACTCTTTAGAAAACGTAGTTTTTTTCAAATAATACACATAAACAGGTTAGACATGCTTTGTTATGAAAATTGACGCGCAGATATTTTCATAACAAAGCATGTCTAACCTGTTTATCTGTATTATTTGAAAAAAAACTAAGGTTTTTCGTAAATGTAAATTCGGGGGATAATTTTTTCGGTCTGAAAATATCAAAAGGCCCTAACAGGTCGAATTCTGCTTCGAATGAGTCCTCATTCAACCGGATCCGTTGCCAACTGTGGCCTGTAGGCGTGGCTAAGAAAAAAAAAGAAATGATGAATTTTAAGTGGCTATATTTGGTTTTTTGAAAACAGGGAAGGAGTGATCGGATTGAGCTGAAATTTCGAGGATAAGCTCCCGGGCCCTAGGAAAGCTTAACCTCTAAATTTCAGCCCAATCGGACAACGTTAAAGGGGGGCTGTGGTGGGAGGGTCCAAACTTCCGGCCCAGTTTACCCCATGAAGATAAAGTCGGAGGAGGATGAAATTTTGCAAGTTTCTTAGTTTGAGCTTGGGCTACAAAATGCAATTACCGCCGTCTCTCTGCGACCTCTAGGACCTGAAATCGCTTAACATTGTGGTGGGTCGCCTCTTTATAGAGGCACAAGTGTGCCTCCTTGAAACAGCAAAGTGTTTAGCCAGTATACATTTTTTATCCCACTCTCCCAATGCATGCCTATCTTGAAAGAAAGAACGATTTTTTGACACTTTATCGAAAGTTACTAAGTAAATACAAAACCAAATTGTGATAAACTTAGACCACAGTTTATATAATTAGCAGTAAGTTTACCGCAGATGATTTCTGGCTCTTCATTCTCGGTGCGAACAAAAAGCTCCTCCCACTTATTTGTGCACTTATGGATTAGTGTGTTTGCGTCAATCAATGAGAAATGGTTAGAAAGTGCATTATTCGAAAGCAGAAAAAAAACTTGGTGAGCCGGCCAAGTGGTTTGCAACTGTCCCATCTCACAGGTATGACTTAATTTATATACAAATTATGACAATCTATTATTTATATACAGTGGACTCAACTGATTGGCCTATGTAGGATTTTATAAAAAAGAGGGCGGGGGGTTGATGAAATTTGTGAAAATAAGGAATTTTTTTCTTCTAATAACTGGTGGAATAGGTGTGATGGTTTCAGGGGCGGATCAAGGATTTTTTAGGGGGGGTGCAAAATAGGTTGATCCGATAAACGTTAGGAGCAAGTTTAATCAATGCAAACTTGCGTTAATTAGGTAAATTACACTATCTTAGGGGGATACCCCTCGCCCCCCCCCCCCCTCTGGATCCGAAACTGGATGGTTTATCTTTTTTTTTCACGTCGTGATATTTATTTTCTCAGATTGTAGTTCCTGTGATACTTGAAAAGTCTAGTTACCTGTTTTGGCGAAAGCCGAGATAAGACTAGTTTCGTTTTCAATCAATGTTTTCGTATGAAATGGGCAGACATTTCCTGAACTTTAAACAATAAACACCTCTATTTGAAAATCTTTGCACTTCGTGGATTTAGATAGCGATAAGGATTCCTGATTGAGACCAATTTTAGGACTTGGGTTCAAATTATTGGTTGCTGTTTCGTAAAGTTTTCGTAGTATATATATATATATATATATATATATATATATAATATATATAATATATATATATATATATATATATATATATATATATATATATATATATATATATATATATATATATATATATATATATATATATATATATATATATATTTATATTTATATTGGCGCGTACAAACAGCTCCTCTCATTTTATCTGCCATCAGCGGTCCAATTACCCTGGAACACGTATTTTGGCAGAAACTTTCTCAACATGCCTTTGAAACCAACTTGAGACTTCGAAACCTATTTTTAATTCCTAAAAAACATCTAATAATAACATTGCACTACTAATTACCTATTTTCATGTATGTATTGGAATAAATTAATTTAAAATTAGTTTCTTCAAAATTAGTGTTCCAACGTTGAAGCCAAGTTTCGCGTTCAAGAGAGATCTGACTTGTCTACCCGTGAAAAGATCTAATGTCGCTAATGTTTATAGGATCTCTGGAGCACTTGCACCTCGGTCCGGGTTTTTATAATGGGTGAGATAGGGAAAGATCATACTGCTAATTATATAAACTGTGACTTACACAGTGAAAATAAAGGTAGAAACTCCTTCAAAATGTTTTTTGTCACTCTTAACGAGTGGTAAGATATATTTAATGCACAAACTGCTTTCAATTATACCATTTAACCGTCTTAGAACTTCCTCAGGGAAAATCTTGGAAATTGAAAGGTTAAGTTCTTTCTGTTTCTGTTTTTGAAAAATCACATTGATGGGTAAAAAAGCACGATGAATTTTGGCCTACAGGTCAGGCTGTTTTGAATCTGTTTTTTAATAAAATCACTTTTTGGAACAAATCAAAGCTTGTCCTGTTGTCATTCTTTTTAATCAAAGATGGTTAGAAATTCTTTGAAGATACTTTACTGGACTTAAGAATGGGGTGAGCGTATAACCCGATCAAAGCGTATGAAAAACTATACGCTTCTCACTGTTACTTACTACTGGCCTTTCTATTCAGGATTTGAAACTTACTAAGGATTTAATCTTTTCTGTCAGAGATAAAAATTCTAGCGAGCCTTGGACTGACAGAGACTCGGACCAAAGGACACCACCAATCTCAAGCTTATAGCGGCTTTCCGAAAAAATATTTTGCTCTGTTGTCAAGATACATCCTTCAGGGGTAGATATAAAAGGGAATTCACATCGACAGACAAATAAATCATCAGACAAGTCTTTAAAGCATGTAGCACCATTCGTTAGGCAAACTGCAGCATTTTTCTTCTCAGAGCATGGATTTTCTTCACTAATGACCGGACCTGAAAATATCCACAGTTAATAATGTATTCTAATGTTAGGGCTATTCAAATTCTAAATTCAAAACATCATTAAAAAACAAAATAAGAAGAACATAAAGAAAGAAAACGAGCAAAAATGGGCTTTTTAAAGGCCAAATGAAAATACTGACAAAACACAACAAAGCGAATATTTCGAGGGGACAAACGCCTCTCTTCTTCAGCGCGAAACCAAAAAATATAATCAATAAGAGTGCCGAAGAAAAAAACCAACAAAATAAAACGTGGAAAGTCCATGTGAATGTGAAAAAAACAATGATAAAAATCAAAAAATTAAAAGATGAATAAAATTCAATAAAAGCCAAAAATTGTCAGAATTAAAACCTAATACCTAACAACAATAAAAGTGAGTCATTCACCAGTATCCTTGATTTTCAAAAGAATTCCAAACTGAACCGCCATCGATGGATACTAGTGAACAACTGAGAAATAAAAGAAAAACATTCATTCACTCAAACCAAAACGAAACAGCAATGAAATGAGTTGGAGAGCTATGTCATCTGATTCCTGATTTTAATAATTGCACTCCTCGCAGACACTCTTTGAGACTTAAGGGGTTGTTGAAGTGTCTGATTAAGTGATTGGGAAAGTGGTACAAGGTTTATATATGGGACTATTAAAGTATTGGCTTCTCTTTTGATAAAACCGAAATACGACTTTTATTCTTAAAATACGACCATTTATTCTTAAATCACCTGAATCCCTGTTCCAACATTTAGGTTTAGCTTTGAAAAGGGACTCAGGTGATTTAAGAATAAACGAGTTCGTATTTCGGTTTTCTCAAAAGAGAAGCCTATACAAAATTTAATGAAGCAATGGAAACTTAATTAAAAACCATGAAATAAACTCAATCCTCCCAAGAAGAGCAATTACAATCCTATTAAAATTTTGCTGTAAAATCATTAAAGGCTATTTGAATTAATTAAGCTTAAGGCTCCTTTGAGTGTAACTTTCAGTAAGAAAAGTTCCAGTTCAATGCTTTTCGGCCTCAGAGGTTGAAAATTTTCCTGGTCAGTGAAATTATTCAGCCCCTAAAGGTTTTCTAATCAAAAATATCTGACTCCCAAAGCAACCAAGAAGGCAAAAAGTTCAGTCTCCAAAATTAGTTCCAGAACAAAACTCCATAATTGTCTGCGCTGCCTGCGTTCGAAAAGTAGGAGGTGGGGTTTGCCTGTATTTACTTGTACTTTTGCAGCAGAGATTTGACTACTTATCTAAAGATAGGGGTATTTGAGTTATACCTACTCTCAAACTGACTCGATGCTTGCTCAATCTTGCTTGCTAACTATGATTGATTTTGGGTATTTTCATACAAGGTATAAGTTTTTTCGCTCTAGTAAAGGAATTTAGATGCCTTTAAAAGAGATTTTTGGGAAAAGTTGACATCAATTTTAGTTTTACATAAAAAATATCTTACTCAAACATCCAAAAGGCGTATCAGCTAAGTAGCTGGGACAACTGCATTCGAACGAACCAGCAGTATTAACGCATTCAGCTTCAGGAACTAAGCAGGCCAAGTTGTCACTACACTCGTCGATGTCAGTACAAATATTATTTACTTCCTTGAACCTACAGAAATGGAAGGGTGAACTTCTGACATTAGCAAGCGTACATCAATTACTAAATTCTTACATAAGTTAGATACAGCGTCATAGAACCCCTAATCTGTATCTTTAAATCGTATTAATTTTAAGTTGAGAAGCATAGTTCTAAAGCTACATGAGTGGTTTATTTGCCAATAAACCTATAAATTGAAACTGATGAAAGTGACAAAGAATCGTTTGTTGATTCGGAATCGTTAACGGTAAGTGACAGTCATTAAGTGACAGTAATCGTTGATAATTCCTGGTTTTCATCATGTTACATTATTCGTTAACTGGAAAAAATGTTCAGAATAGCTAGTCTACGTAAGTGACTATGGAATATGAGTTTAACAACATTTAAGTATGGTGAAGTCAAGTTATTTTCCAAGCCCAACTGCATAGTATTCAATCGCCAAAAAAAGAAAATCTTTCCTTGTGCAGTTTTAATCCATACTTTAGAGATTTCCCTTGTGGGAATACAAAGTCAAGTGAATACATTTCTAAATAAAAATTTCACAAAATTAAAGAGGTCTCACTAATTGGTATAGATTTTGAGTGGCATATTCAAAACGAGAATGCTATAGATTTTTCATTGTTCCAAAATCTGAAATCTCAGACTTTCAAAGTTTTGAAATATATGAGTACCGCCAAGATTGAATTGTAAATAATATATCATATATTTTTACGGATGAGATTTAAAAATTTGGATCCGGCTCACCAAAATAAAAACATACATTCCATTATCGTGCTTTGTATGCAGGTTGTAGGGTCTTAAACTTACCTGTATACAAAATCTCTCTTGTCGACAATAATATTTCATTTGGTCTATTAATTTAAATGTCTCTTCGAAACCTCACCTCTTTCTCTTTCTTTTGCTTTTAAACGATAAACTTGTCCATTACAAAACACAAAACCATCAAAAAGAATGGTTTATTGTTGAACGAAACGTTTGTCATATACCTAGCAGGAAACTCCAAGTCTCTAAACGTTGAACCCTAAACAAAAAATATAATGGCTTAAGGTGTTAGAAATGACCATAGAAAATATTATAACTAAAAAAGAAATGAACACAAATCCTAATTCTGACGCTATTAACGTTTTGGACCGAGATTAATAACCTCCTTTCCCAAACCTGTTGTCGGATTTAAAAATGAAAAAACTCACATCCGAAACATAGATTCCAAGTCTGAGCTTCCAGGTCGGTTAAATCGATAGTTGTGATTTAGTAGTATCCGCAACTCAACTTACTTACTTAGACTTAGGTCCTCCTACGCCTGGGGGTGCATAAGGCAGCACCAGTGGTTCGCCACGACGACCTGTCCTGAGCCTTCAACCATAGCTCCTCCAAAGTAGACCTCGCCAGCTTCGCCTCCTTCATTAGCGACCTGCCAAGGGTCATTTTCGGTCTCCCTGATTTGCGGAGACCGGGGGGTGTCCAACACCATGCGTCGTGCGGCCGCCTTCCTTCCCCCATTCGCACCATATGCCCCCAATACAGCCATCACCGGTTTCTAATGAGATCAAGGATGGGGGTATGATTTGTCATACGATAGATTTCAACATTTCGTATTCTTTCCGTCCAATGTATATTTAGGATAGACCTTAGGCAATTATTGTCGAATGCCTTGACTCGTCGTTCTAGCTGAGCAGTGATGCTCCAAGTTTCGCAGCCGTACGTAAGGACAGAGACCACATTGCTATTATAAATTTTAAGCTATAACTTCTGGGAATATTTATTATTTCTCCAAACATTTCTAAGGTAGCTGAAAGCAGACCCAGCCAATGTTATTCGGCACAGTATTTCTCTTTCGGAATTAGCATCTTGCGTAAGAATGCTGCCGAGATACTTGAACTCTCTCACTTCCTCAATTTCCTCGTTGTTAACCAAAAGTCCTTCGCCTAAGTCAGGTATGACTGCATTCGACATTGATTTGGTCTTGTTAGCATTTATGGAGAGTCCGACAGCATTTGCCATACAACCGAGTTCATTAATGTTGCGTTGCATATCTTCTGGGTCGTGGGTAATAAGTGCAACATCGTCAGCAAAATCACCATCATTGAGTTCTCTCAGTGGATTTAATTGCAGACCGCCACTAAAACTGCATTCACGGAGAACAAAATCTATCACTATGGCAAACAGTAATGGTGATAGAATGCAGCCCTGCCTTACACCTGACTGAACAGAAAATCACTCCGTTAGGCCACCCTCTGTCTGTACTGCGCACATGATATCATGATATAGCGCTTTAATTATATTTACAATTTTGGTCGGAATTCCATAATGCACTAAAATATTCCACATGGTTCCGCGATGTATCGAGTCGAAGGCTTTGAGAAAATCTATATATACCATAAGTAGCTGAAATTGCCATTCATTGGATTCATCCAGCAGGACTCTCAGGCTAAATATCAGGTCACAACGTGATCTATTCTGGCGGAATCCGAGCTGCTCATCTCTCAGAACTTTCTCCACTTTACTTTGAATCCTGTTAAGAATTATTTGGCACAGGACTTTGCTGCCAACAGACTGTAAAGCAATACCTCTCCAATTATCACACTTAGTCTTTTGTCCCTTTTTGAAGAGTTTTACAATTACTGCCTTCGACCATTCACTAGGGACTTTTTCTTCATCCCAAACACGGGAAAGAAGTTCAAATATGGGTTCGGCTAGGGCGCTTCTACCGTACTTCAGTAATTCTGGTGATATGCCATCATTGCCTGCAGCCTTTCCGTTTTTCAAAATTTTTTATGGCATCCTTGACTTCACTAAGCATGAGAGGTCCGGAACATATTCCGAGATCGAACAGTGGTTCTTCAGGGATATTTAAAGTAGTTGTGTGAGGCATCTGATTTAGTACCTCGCTAAAATGCTCTTTCCAGCATCGGACTATGTCATCAGTCTGGGTTAATAAAATGCCATCTTTGCTTTCAACTTGGGTCGACGACGCCTTTGAAATACCCGCTAACTGTTTCGTTATGGCATACACAGTACGGCTATCTCCCCGTCTAGCGGCTGCCTCAGCCTGTTCGGCCATAGTTTCGAGGTACATCCTCTTATCATCCCTAGTTGCTGCTTTGACTTGCTTATGGAGACGCTTGTACTGCGCTTTCAGGTTATCTACATATTCTCTAGAACAAGTCGTGCTATGGTCATACTTATCTACGAGGATTTTGAGTTGTGCCCTTTGATCAATAATATCCCAACTACTTTCAGATATCCACTGCTCTTTCTTCTTCCTGTTGTAGCCCACAACTTCTTGTGCAACCTCTTTCACGGTTTCTGCAATTTTTTCCCACTGACTATCAAGCGACACTTCATACCTTAGGAGGGAAAACTTGTTTGACAAAGCTGTAGTATACTTTTGCAATACGTTCGGGTCCTGCAATTTCCTCAAATTGAAGGTTTTCACTGGCCGCTGGGGCTTTGTCACAGTTTTTAGTTTCAGCTTGAACTTGGGAACAGCAAGTTGGTGATCGGAATAACAGTCGGCACCTCGGAAGGTTCTAACATCCTCTAGACATCGACGCCTGCGCCTCTCAATTAGGATATGGTCTATTTCCTTTTGTGTTACACCATCAGGCGAGTTCCAGGTATACTTGTGAATCTGTTTATGTGGAAACCATGTTGCGCCGACGATAAGTTCATGAGTTGCGCAAAAATCGATTAGTCACACACCATTGTCATTAATTTCCCCCAGTCCATGTTTACCGAGGATAGTTGGGGCATAAGAAGCATCACCTCCAACTTTAGCATTAAAGTCCCCACACACAGTCACAATATCATGACGATGCGTTTTTGCAACAACATTCGATAACGCACGATAAAAGTCATCTTTGGTTTGATCACAGGCATCATTCGTTGGAGCGTACACTACAATAACTGTCAATTTGGCCTGTGAAGTGGCGAAACGGGCACGAAGATTCCGCTCACCAATTGGTTCTTAGTCCACTAGCTTGAACTGAATTGGAATTTTTAGGTCGAAAGCTTTAGCTCCTCATTCAGGATTCTGCCTAAATGCTTAAGTTTCTTTTAAGACGCAGCTTTCCCCATCAAGTTTTTATAGACCCATATAAACCATGGAATTAAACATGTTTTATCATATTTATTCGACCAACCCTAGAATATAGTGGTCTCGCTTGGCATTTCTCACAAAGCGGAATTCAAAAAGACACAGTCTTCACCTTATTTTTTCCGACTAAACATTTTCTTTCCTCTAAAACTTATTTCTTATGCTTTAGTGCTTTTAAATCCCATGTTTGAGATTAGTTTTAGTAAATGTAAAGTTTTTTATCTGTATAACTATAATTTTTCATAAATAAAAATGAGTTTTTCATTAGAAGTCGACAAAGCTATAATTTTAAATAGCAAATGAAATTCAGAGAGGAAAGAAAAAAACAAAATGAAAAATAAAAATCAAAAAAGGTGGAAAACGAGGATTTTGTCAGTCAGTGGCGGCTGAAAAATTTTTCAGTGTTTTACAATTTACAACTTACATTAATTCACCATAAATTCATATAAAATTCTTGGCTAACTTTACTGACAATTGTATTATATGACGAATACTAACTTCGAAGACAAAAACATGTAATCATTTTTCCCTAGAAGATGCTTTCATAATTATCTCGTAAATACTAAATTTGGATTTGATAGAAATAAGACAACGATAGCAATTGAATAGAAAAAAAAACAAGATAAACTTGATAAAATATGAATATTACATCTAATAACTTTTTCGGACTAACATTATTGTTCATTTGAATCCTATAAGATCACATTTAAATCTTATACAAGACTAAAAAATACTAATAAAATGAATATGTCTTGCCATTTCGTACCATAAAATAAATCGCGTACCACAAAATGAAGGACCTGCCATAAAATGGCGTACCATTTCGGCTCGAAGTAGCGGAAAAAAAAACAATTATTTTCAGTAAAGTTCTATTACAAATTAGAAGAACGTTAATAGACATTCCATCGATCTAGGATAATCTCAAATAATTCACATTGTCGTTGTTTTTACTAAATTTCACACTTACCCTGGGCTACAATTGCAGCTGGTCCCTTCAACCACATCAGGCGTACATATGGCAAATAGATCTCCGTCGCTTGAGCACGTATTTGAAGAATTGCATTGCAGAAGTAGCTTCGATATTTCCAGTGAAGACAATATTAATCTTAGCTCAATCAATCGTGACAGAACAACAACATCACCGGTTTCATCTCCCCTCAACGTGGAAATCACAGAAGAAACATAATCAGTCACAGATTCTGATGTTTCCAAGTTCAATTGAAATTTAACACCAATTCTTGGTGTTGAAGCAAATGTATCTTCAAAGATTTCTGATAAGTAAATGAAAGCGTCTTTGAAATTTGTTTCAAACTAAAAGAGAAAATGACTAAGTAATAAATTTTGAAAAGTTGATGATGGCTTACTTTTATCATTGAAATTCGATGTTCCCCCTAAAAATTTTGCAAGAACTTAAGGAGACAATTGGAAGGTGAAAGATAGCAATCATAAGCTGATAGCATGATTCTCGCACTTTTAGCCTCTCGCGAAAGACATGATTTAGGGGAATCCTGATTCAATTTACATAGCGAAGGTGATGAAGTGTCAGAGTAGAACTAATATCGCTCTACAGTTCATCTTCGTGATTTGGAAAAAAACGAAATTAATATGTAGCCCACCTTTGCAAACAAATGGAAAAACGCAAAGAATTAGATATGACAAATTATTTCAAAACCGCAGGAAATAAAAATTTATTTCTGGAAATGGAATGCTCCCTCCGCAGTTGCTCCGCAGTTAGTGATCCACTGGGTATTCTAAATGGCATCATACAAATTTTATGTTTTAAACAACTTTTTCTATTAATTGAATCGCAAACCGAAAACGGTTTTTAAAATGGCAAAACAGTGGCTATATCCAATTGGAACTGTGGTGTCTTTTTCCAAGCGATTGAAAATCAGAGCCATTGGTATGGATAGGAAGAATGGTGAGGAAGAATGGTGAGCAGTGCCTCGAAAACGCCTACAAATTCTATAAAAAAAAAAACACGGTACCTATCTGTTATCTGTATCTGGTGCTTAGCTTATCTGTATTTCGGTATCTGTTATAACGACCCGACTCAAGAAGTGAAGTTAGGTTAATCCAAATGAAGTATACCAAATTGTAATAAAAATATAATACCAAACAAAATTGGTCTATATATTTGTACATTATCGGGGGGGGGGGGGGGGTAAAGTATAGCAGGTCTGCATGCAAAATGTGTTAGGTACAATTATTCTACATATTCTGAAGTAAGAATTGTTTTCTAACTTCACGCTGTCTAAGTACTTTACCCGAGCCCTCCTCTAGTGTGCAAATATATAGCCTAAATTACATTTCCCATCTATTCTGTCACTTGTCTTTGTCTCGTCTCATGCTAAACTGAAAAAAAACTAGCGAAAGAAACCGGTTCTACATTCCGTCAATGAATGAAGAACTAGAGTGGAGTCTCTATAAAATATAAGTACCAAAAATATTTAAAAGTGACAGGAAAGGTAAATTTTGACATAAGACTGTAAATCGATCAATGCCTAGCTGGCAGATTCTTTGTCCTTCCAAGATAAACTCCTAGCTAAAACACTGATTAGCGTCTACAAGTTCTCATCTTCGAAAAAGAGAGAAATCAAGCAAGTTTTACAACGGCTGTAGCTTGAATATTATGTCCCGAGGCCTAGGAAATTGGAAAATGAGACATAAAAATATTTAGTATACTATAAAAGTAAAAGTCCTAAGGGAAAGTAAATAAAACCATAATTAGTAATTTTGCTCTCCCTCATCGTCTACCTTTCCGAGGTCACCATCTCCTTCATATAAAAAAAAAACTTAATAACAGCTAACCAATGAAAAAATGGAACCTAATTAACTTGTACGATTGGCTTCTGCATTGTTTTGAAAATAAAATATACCGATACTGCTAAAAACCCAAGGGTTTGGCAATAGCTTACCATAGGGTTCGGCTCAGGTATCAAAGAGTTCCTGGAGCGAAGTGTAAAATAAGGACCGACCCGGCGAAATAATAACCGACACTCTAAAAAATGGAATTTTGATACAAGTAGATACATAAAAAGAATTGGATTTTATGTGGATTTAAATATATAAGTTTCATCAAGTCTAGTCTTACCCATCAAAAGTTACGAGCCTGAAAACATTTGACTTATTTTCAAAAAAGGGGGAAAGACCCCCTAAAAGTTATAGAATATTAATGAAAATCAAACCATATGATTCAGCGTATCAAAACACCCTACTATAGAGGTTTCAAGCTCCTATCTGCAAAAATGTGGATTTTTGTATTTTTTGCCTTTGTATTATTTATTTGTTTTTTTCCCTGAGGTGATCGTATCGATCCAGTGGCCCTAGAATATCGCAAGAGGGCTCATTCGAAAGGAAATTAAAAGTTCTAGGGCCTGTTTAAGTGACCAAAAAAATTGGAGGGCAACTAGGCCCCCTCGCACGCTCATTTTTTCCCACAGTCACCCGATATAAATTTTTAGATTTTCATTTTGTTTAACATAGTCGAAAATTTAATAACTATGTCTTTGAGGATGGCTTAATCCCCCACGATCCCAAGGGGAAGGGCTGCAAGATATGAACTTTGCCCATTGTTTACATATTGTATTGGTTATTGGGAAGTATACAGACGCTTTCAGGAGGAATTTTTCTGGTGGTGTGGGGGGTCGAAGGAGGAGGTCACGTGGGAGGATTTTTTCGTGGAGGATTTTCTCCTGAGGGAAGGGGTATTTCTTTGACGGGTGGGCCGGATTTCCCAGCATTGTTTAAAAAAAGATCAGGAATTAATTAAAATAAACATGTTTTTCAACTGAAAGTAAGGAGAAAAATTAAAACTTAAAACGAACAGAAATTATTACGTATATGAGAAGGTTCGCCCGCTAGTCAATACCTCACTCTTTACTCTTAATTTTCTTTAGTTCTTTCAAAAGAGCTATCTATTCTAATTAAACGGCCTTTGTGATTCAGAGATCATTCTTAAAGAATTGGATCATTCGAACTCTAGCGTATTAAATAAAAAAAACAAGTTTTTTTTAACTGAAAGTGAGGAGCGACATTAAAACTTAAAACGAACAGAAATTATTCCGTATATGAAAGGGGCTGTCCCCTCCTCAACGCCTCGCTCTTTACGCTAAAGTTTTTTATTGTTTAAAAAAATAGAGTTATGAGAAAGTCAAACTTTAGCGTAAAGAGCGAGGCGTTGAGGAGGGGACAGCCCCTTTCATATACGGAATAATTTCTGTTCGTTTTAAGTTTTAATGTCGCTCCTTACTTTCAGTTAAAAAAAACTTGTTTTTTTTGTTTAATTTTTGAACGTTTTTGAATAAATGCAGGTTTTGATCTTGGCTCACCGTACATGAATAATTAAAACAAAATTTTCATATTAATTTACTTTTATTTGGTTAAATGGCTTTCTCGAAACTTTTTTCATTTTATTTACGAACGTTTTTATTAGTAATAAATATACGTAACTTGAAAGTTAACTTACGTAACGAACTTCTATATTCATATATTTTAATACGTATATTAGGGGGTCCGCCCCCTAGTTAATACCTTGCTCTTTAAGCGAAAGTTCGAATTTTGTTCAAATTCTTTAAAAATGACCGCTTAATCACAAAGGCCGTTAATTAGAATAAATAGCTCTTATGAAAGTACTAAAAAATCTTTGGCTTAAAGAGTGAGGTATTGACTAGGGGGTGAACCCAATCATATATGTAATATTTTCTGTTCGTTTATAGTTTTTATATTGCTGCTGTTGAAGTTGAAAAATTTGTTTTTTTATATTTAATTTTGATCTTTTTTTAAATAATGCTGGGAAGTCCGGCGTCTAGTTCATAGCAATGCCCCTTCCCCCATGGAAACTTTCTTCATGGAAAGATCCTCCCACATAACCATCGACCCCCCCCCCACTACCAGGAAAAATCTCCCCTGAAAACGTCTGTACTGTATACTTCCCAATAACCAATACTATATGTTAACATTGGGTAAAGTTCATAGCTTTCACCTCTCCTCCCGGGAACTTCGGGGGATTAAGTCATCCTAAAAGACATACTTATAATATTTTTTAACATGCTGAACAAAATGGCTATCTCAAAATTTTGATCAGGTGACTTTGAGAAAAAAATGAGCGTGGGAGGGGGCCTAGTTGCCCTCCATTTTTTGGCCACTGAAAAAGGGCACTAGTACTTTTAATTTCCATTCCAATGAGCCCTCCTACGATATTCTAGGACCACTGGGTCGATACGATCACCCCTGGAAAAAAAAATAAACACGCACCCGTGATGTTTCTTCTGGCAAAAAATGCAAAATTCCACATTTTTGTAGATAGGAGCTTGAAACCTTTACATTAAAGTTCTCTTATATGCGGAATATGATGGAGTGATTTTCATTAAGGTTCTATAGCTTTTAGGGGGTCTTTCCCCCTTTTTTCGAAAATCAGCCAAATATTCTCAGGCGCGTAACTTTTAATGGGTAGGATTAAACTTGATGAAACTTATATGTTTGAAATCAGCATTAAAATACAATTCCTTTGATGTATCTATTTGTATCAAAATACCGTTTTCTAGAGTTTCGATTACCATTGAGCCGGGTCGCTCCTTACTTACAGTTCGTTACCACGAACTGTTTGAAAGAGTGAGGTATGGACTAGGGGATGAACCCCCTGATATACATAATAGTATCTATTCATTTTAATACTGCTCCTTACTTTCAGCTAAAACAACTTGTTTTTTTTTAATATGTATAAGAGATAACTGGGGTAATGTGCCCGTATTCCCCCTCCTTCAAGAGCCCAGAGTGTATTCCTGAAAAAAATAAAATGATATTAATTTACGCAATTTTTTTCTTACAAAGATGAGCAAGACCTTTAAGACGTCAATGCTGATTAACAGTTTTACCTTCTGGAACCCAGCTATGAAAACCGATCTTACAAAAAAAGTCACATTTTTGAATGAGTCTTTGTTACTCGTTGTGACTTTTTGTGACCCAACTAAGGAAACCGATGTTACAAAAAAAGTCAGAACTTTGAATGAATCTTTGAATGAGTGACTTTGAAAAGTCACTCTCGGTCAAGTTGGGATTTTTTTATGTATGGAACGTAAATTGTCGGCTAACGATTAGGGTGGGGGGGAGGTTCTAAAATTTGTATGGCTACACGTATAGAATATGTCGCTCAGACCGATATGAAAAGACAGTAGACCTATCCCTTAACCTCCCCTCATTCCTAGGAAATATTTAGACTAGCCATAAATAACACTTGGCGAGAGGGGGTGGGGATGGGGCCCTGTTTGTTTGGAACAGTCGTGAATATACAATGATTGAATAAGCACAGTTTTGATAAGAATAGGGGGCATTTCCCTAAATTCGACATAAGTCAGAGGAACAAATAACTCTTGAAAAATTGGATATTATAAACTTAATTTTTTTTTTTTTTTTGGCTTCAGCTCTTCACTACTATCTTTCAAAACTGGTTAATTAATTTAGAGTCAGCAGACGGAAGATTCTGTTAATTACTTGGTGATGTGCTGATAATCTTAGAGATTTGATAGTTATTAATTTGCAGACAAGAGTTTTCCAGTCACAGCATTGCTTCTTAAGACCAAGAATAGACAATTATTGCATATTTATCGCCCCCAACCGTGGTGGTAAGCCACAAAACTCTTAGGAGATTTTAAATATTGTACCTACTATACAAGACAGGATAATAAAATAGTTCAGTGTTAAACGGTGTATGCTTACATATTTTTTGTACGATGACAAGGTTGATAAAGAACAAAGAATCGAGGCTTTAAGTTAGGTCGTCTCTTTTCTCTTCAACATTTTTACCTTTTTATTTAAATTTTATTCAAATAGTGATCTGTTTGGGTATTCTAAAAGGCATCAAAAACATTTCATTTTTTAAACAACTATTTAAATTCATTGAATCATAAGCCATAAAAGGTCCTTCCAGGATAAATTCTTAGCTACAACCCTTGTTAGTGCCTAAAGACAAGCTCCTTCAAGAGCCCAGAGATATATAGAATTTCAGCCACAGTTTCTTACATTTTCTTTATTTTTTTGGTTTTTAGAATTATTCTATTGAAACATCCCAGCTCAACTAAAACAAATGTGAACATATCTGATTAAACTATATAAAAACATCAATCAATGAAATATCTTCTAAATGTATCTTTTTATGTAAGGACTAACAATACGGAAGAATATGTGGAGTAAATGTGGAGTAAATAATTATGTGGAGTAATTATGTGGAATAATTATGTGGAGTAAAAATAATTATGGAAAGAACATGTGGAGTAAATAATTATGATATAGAATCATTCGTCGTCGTTATATAAATCATTTTTTATTACTTTGAAAGCCCAGAGACTAAAAAAAAAACTCAAATTATCCTTAAAACATTATTACTTTTGGCTTTTAACAGGCCATCAGAGTGGTAATTCCAAGAATTAACCAGTTAAACCTAGGATGATTCCAATCTTCAGGCATCTATGGTAGCAAACGCATACCTAAATACTAACCATTTCAGATATTGCTGTCGACAGAGTAATATAGTCCTGTGAAGTTTTATTTTCGTATGAAGAGTTCCATCCATTTTCTAAGGCAATGAATCCTCCATAAGGGCTATAATTCAGATCTGTAAAAGTATTCTTGCATCAGTAAGTGATAACTCGAAAAATAATTATAATACCTAATAAAATTCAGTAAAGCACAAAAAATAGATTGCTTTTTTTGGCGGGGGGGGGGGGGTCTAAAAAAATGGATTAATCATCATTTCTAATAATTTAGAGTTCCACTTCCTTGCTGTAATGTATTTATTCATTATAGGTGGGATTAATTCATTCATAATAATTATTCGGCAAGAACAAACCTTTGGTTTTGTCCTGCTTTTTTCCCCACGACTTCCGTTATCCCCTTTTCCATTAAATTTTAGCAGAAAGATCTATATAAAATCTATATTATAATGATTTTTCATGAAACCATTGCTAATTTGTATTATTTGAAGAACAAAAAGGGCCCAGAGCCCCTCCAACACCCTACCAAAGCTAAATTTATTCTTACCCATCCAAGTTTAAGGCCTGAGAAAATTTGCCTCATTTTGGACAAAAAGGGAGAAACACCCCCTAAAAAGCAAATAAGTTTAATGAAAACCACATAATCAAATACAACGTATCAGAGAACCTTATTGTAGAGGTTTCAGGCTTCTAAAAATGTGTAATTTTGTATTTTGCCAGAAAAAAGATCACGGATGCGTGTTTATTTGTTTTTTTTGTTTGTTTGTTTTTTTCTCAGGGGCAATCGTATCAACCCTGTGCTCCTAAAATATCGTGAGAGGGCTCATTCAAACAGAAATAAAGTTTCTAGTTCCTTTTTAAGTAACCAAAAAGACTGGAGGGCAACTAGGCCCCCTCACCACCCCTCTTTTCCCCAAAATCGTCCGATTGAAATTTTGAGATAACCATTTTGTTCATCACAGTTGAAAGGCACAGTTGAAAGGTAATAACTACGCCTTTGGATAAAACATTCCCCCCACAGCCCCAGGGGGAAGGTCTTTAAATTGTAAAAATGGTCTTTGCTTACGCATAGTATTTGTTAGTGGGAAGCATACATACATTTTAGGGTGGGAAGACGAATTTTCTGCTGTTGGTTTTTTCACGGGGGAACTTTTCATGGGGAAGGAAGTTTCTCGGGGGTGAACATGTCAAAGGAAATTATACACAGGAGAAATTAACCAGAATTCCTATATAAAATTCTTTTAAATTTCTTTCTTTCTCTTTTTCGTCTCAATTTTACGTGTGGAGTTACTAAGGGCATTTGTCTAGGTAAATTTTCGCCGGGATTGAAGGCCAGAATTCCTGAGGCTATTGAAAAATAGTCAGAAGTTAAATAAGAAACACAAGTTTTTCCAACTGAAATTAAGAAGCAACATTAAAACTTAAAACGAACAGAAAATATGAAGGGGATTGCCTTTTCCTCAACACCTCACTCTTTGTGCTAAACTTTGAAACTTTGCGCTAAACTCCTTACTTTCAGTTGAAAAAAAACTTGTTTTTTTTATTTAACTTCTGAAAGTTTTTTAAACTTTCCCAGATAATCTGGCCCCAGCTCCACGGAGAAATATCTTCCTCACGGATATATCCTCTAGAAATTTCAATCCCGGTGGAAATTTACCCAGGCAATGACCCTTAACAACTCCACGTGTAAAATTGAGACAATAAAGAGAAAGTAAGAAACATAAAAATAATTTCGTATAGGAATGCTGGCAAAAGCAAAGAATTTTGAGATGACCATTTGTTGTCTTAGAAACTTCTAAAAGAGCTCATTCGATTGAAAATTTAAAACGCTAGATTCTTTTTTAAGATTCAGAGTGATTGGAGGGTGAGTAACCCTCCCCAACACCTCGTATTTTCCCAAAATACATCTAATAGAAATTTTGAGATTACTATTTGCTGTTCCCAGAAACTTCGAAAACAGCTCATTCAACTAGAAATTGAAAGGGCTAGTGCCCTTTTTCTTTTCATCGCGGACGTCATCCGTGATGGGCTCGCCTCCAGAAACATCAAACCGGCTGAAGCAACAACCCTCGCCCTGAACCAACCACTCTGGAGAAGACTGATGGCGCTGATGACTGGTTCCCTCTACGCTGGCGACGCTGCCGAGCAAGAGCTTTAAGTAAAGTAAGTAAGTAAGTGCCCTTTTTAATAGTGCCAAGTGATTAGAGTTCAACTACCCCCCCCCCCCCCCCCCCCCCCCACCCCCCCCCCCCCCCCCCCCCACGCCAACCATTTCCCCAAACACATCCAATGAAAATTTTTAGATAGCCATTTTATCTAACGTAATTGAAAGGTCCAGAAATTATATCTTTGAAGATGACAACTCCCCACAACCCTCAGGGTAAGGGTTGTAAGTTATGCCCTGGGGGTATATAAAGTTTATATAAAAAGGGCGATCGTATAAACTTTGGAAGGGGTTTATTGGATTGGTAATCAGAAGATCTAGTGTTCTTTTTAAGACTGAGAGTAATATAAGGACGGATACCCCCCCCCCCCCAAGCCTCGTATTTTTCCAAAAATTAACTGACAGAAATTTTGAGACGGCGATTAGTTGTAGTAGAAACTTTGGACTTTTCAGAGAGATTTTTCGGAAAATTCAGAGTGATTAGGGGGTGGATACCCCTCCCCAACACCTCGTATTTTCCCAAAATACATCTAATACAAATTTTGAGATTACTACTTGCTGTCGCAGAAACTTCGAAAACAGCTCATTCGACTAGAAATTGAAAGGGCTAGTGCCCTTTTTAATAGTGCAAAGTGATTAGAGTTCAACTACCCTCCCCCCACGCCAACAATTTCCCCAAACACATCCAATGAAAATTTTGATATAGCCATTTTATCTAACGTAATTGAAAGGTCCAGAAATTATATCTTTGAAGATGACAACTCCCGACAACCCTCAGGGTAAGGGTTGCAAGTTATACCCTGGGGGTATCTAAAGTTTATATAAAAAGGGCGATCGTATATACTTTGGAAGGGGTTTATTGGATTGGTAATCAGAAGCTCTAGTGTTCCTTTTAAGATTGAGAGTAATATAAGGACGTATACCCCCCCCAAGCCTCGTATTTTTCTAAAAATTAACTGACAGAAATTTTGAGACGGCGATTAGTTGTCGTAGAAACTTCGAAAAGGGCTCATTCGATTGGAAGTTGAAAGGACTAGTGCCTTTTTTATTAATAAAAACTGATTGGACGGTAATAACCCCCTTCCTCCCCCTTACGCCCATCAATTCCCAAAACACATCTAATCAAAATTTCTAGATAACCATTTTGTTTAGCGTAGTTGAAGGGTCTGGAAATTATGTCTTTGACTACCCCTATACTTTCTCAAGACCAGAACACAATTTGCATCTTACTGAAAAAATTAATGGCTGTGGATTGTTAGTTTAGTATTTTCAATTTTTTTTATTTTTTTTTTTTTATTTGTTAAAGTCGAAGAAGTTATAACAGTTTTAACTTATTTTGTGTTTTAATGTCGTAGGATGAAAGGATTAGAATGGCTTTTGAGTCTTCAACGTGAAACTTCAACTTGCGAAGCATAAATTTTTGTTAAAAAAAAAAATACGAAACAAGATACTTTTGCTCTAAAATAAGATTTATAACTGATAATTATATATTATAGCTATTTTAGCTATTAAGCTATTACATTAAGAAATTTATATTTTTTGGTGTGCTATATTACTGATATTTTGAGATAGCCATGTGTTCAAAAGCAGTCCAAAGATCACATAGCAAGGCCTTTGGGGTTGACGAAACCCCTCAGAGTCTGAGGGCCAGTGTTGTAAGTTATGCCCCGGGGGCACACAAGCTTTTTATGGAAGGTGTGGATATTTGAACTTTAGAGAAAGCTCATTTGTTTGGAAACGTATAGTTCTACCCTTTCAAGAGTCAAAATTTATGTAGGGCAACTTGCCCCACCCCCCTCCCTGCGAACCATCTTTCCCAAAACCTATCCAATCAAACGTGTGAGATACCCATTTTGTTCACAATAGTCCACAGAGCATATAAGAATGGCTTCTAGGTGGACACAACACTCCAGAGCCCAAGTAGAAGGGTTGTCAGTTATGCCCCGGGCATATAAGGTTATTATGGAACAGATAATTGTTTAAACTTCGGATCGAATGGGGCTCATTCGATTGGAAGTTAGAAGATCTAATGCTCTTTTTAAGAGTCAAAAGTGAAAGAAGGACCACCAGCCTTCCCCCACAATCCTACCATTCCTCAATACACATCCCATCAAAATTTTAAGAGACCTATTTTGTTCAGCATTATTGAAAGGTCCAATAATCATGTCTTTGAAGATGTCAACCTCCCCACAGTCCTCAGGTAAAAGCCTGTCAGTTTGGCTAGTCGTTCATTGCTTACATACAGTACATGTCACTGAGAAAGGTATTCTTGTTTGAACTTCATTTTCCAAAAAGACGAAAGGAAAACAGGTGGGCCTTTCAGAGAATATTTAAGAGAGTATAGAGCTCCATTAAGCCAAAAATGATAGGAAATAAAGTCAAATAACCGTTCAAGCGTAAAAAAAAAACAACAATCACTATTAATAAATAAATGAAACTCGAAACGAACAGAAATCAAACAGTTCGTGGTAACGAACTGTAAGTAAGGAGCGACCCGGCTCAATAGTAACCAAAACTCTAAAAAACGGAATTTTGATACCAATAGATTCATCAAAAGAATAAAATTTTTATGCTGATTTAAAATATATAAGCTTTATTAAGTTTAGTATTACCCATCAAAAGTTACGCGCCTGAGAAAATTTCCCTTATTTTCGAAAAAAAGGATAAAACACCCCCTAAACGTCATAGTACTTTAATGAAAATCACACCATCAGATTCTGCGCATCAGAGAACCCTACTATAGAAGTTTTAAGCTCCTATCTGCAAAACTGTGGAATTTTGTGTTTTTTTGCCAGAAGAAAGATCACGGATGCGTGCTTATTTGTTTTTTTTGTTTTTTTTTTGTTTTTTTTCCAGGGGCGATCATAACAACCCAGTGGTCCTAGAATATCGTGGGAGGGCTCATTCAAACAGAAATTAAAAGATCTAGTGCCCTTTTTAAGTGACCAAAAAAATGGGGGGTAACTAGGCCCCTCCCACGCTCATTTTTCCCAAAGTCACCCGATCAAAGTTTTGAGATAGCTATTTTGTTCGGCATGGTCGGAAAATACAACAACTATGTCTTTGAGGATGACTTAATCCCCCACAGTCCCCGGGGAAGGTCTACAAATTATGAACTATGCCCAATGTTTACATATAGTATTGGTTATTGGGAAGTATACAGAAGTTTTCAGGGGAGATTTTTTCTGGTAGTTGGGGGGGGGGGGGTCGTGGATTGCGTAGGAGAATATTTCCATGGAGGAAGTTTTAATGGGGAAGGGACATTGCTAGGAAGTGGGTGCCAGACTTCCCAGCATTATTAAAAAAAAAACGATCATAAATTAAATAGAAACAAAACAATTTTTTCAACTGAAAGTAACGAGCAACATCAAAACTTAAAACGAACAAAATTTGTTACTAATATGATTGGATTCGCCCCCTAGTCATTACCTCGCTCTTTACGCTAAAGTTTTTTTTTTGCTTTAATCAGATCTATATATTCTAGTTAACGGCTTTTGTGATTAAGAGGCCATTCTTAAAGAATTGGAACAAAATATGAGCTTTGGCGTAAAGAGCGAGGTATTGACTAGGGGGCGAACCTTCTAATATGCGTAATAAAAATATACGAATATAAAAGTTCGTTACATAAGTTAATTCGAAAGTTACGTCAGATCAAAATTTTGGGAAAGCCATTTAGTCAGAAAAAGTAAAATTAATATGGAAATTCTCATGTACGTTGAGCCAAATCAAATTATTCATGTTCGGTGAGCCAAAATCAAATCTGCATTAATTTAAATACATTCAGAAACTGTATAAAAAAAATAGTTTTTTTAACTGATAGTAAGGAGCGACATAAAAACTTAAAACGAAAAGAAATTATTCCGTATATGAAAGGGGCTGTCCCCTCCTCAACACCTTGCTCTTTACGCTAAAGTTTGACTCTGTCTCCCAACTTTATTTTTTAAAACAATAAAAAACTTCAGCATAAAGAGCGAAGTGTAGAACAGGGGATAGCCCCTTTCATATACAGAATAATTTCTGTTCGTTTTACTCTTTAATGTCGCTCCTTACTTTCAGTTAAAAAAAACTTTTTTTTAAATTACAATAAATAGCTGAGTCAAACTCAAAACGATCAAAAATTAACATTAGTACGGCTGATAGCCCCCATGCCTCCTCAAGACCAGAACAGAATTTTCGCTTTACTGAAAACAAAACAAGTTTTAAATGTTTTCAGTTTCTTTAATTTTACAGATATAACTTATCAAAACTTTAAGATGGAAATATTAGTACATGTCAGTAAAGCGCAAATTATAAATAGAAATATAACACTTTAGTTTATTTATTTATTTATTATTTATTAGCTGAAAACCCGTCTACAAAAACATGAAAATGACGGAGCAAAATATAAGAAAAAAAAGAAAAGAAAACAATAGTACGAGACAAATATCGACAAAACCAATAAGATCAAATAAGAACGTCAATTATAAATAAATCAAGGATAAAATTGGAACAAAATCAAACAAAGCAAAAGCAAATTCACACATACAACATCAACATTATAATTATATAAAAAAAAGAAAAAAAGAAAAAAAAATCAACAGCAGACAAAGTTATCGCACTAGAAGTGGGCCTAGCTCACGACCAGCTACTTTTCTATTATGCTTTCCAATAACTCGAGAGATAGCTAATTCTGGGTCTGCAATTTTGTATATTTTAACTATAGATGAATTTCTGTGCCAAGGTGGTAGATGTAGTAAATTCTTTACAAAACGGAAAAACAGCGAACGGATTCTTGACTTTTCAGATTTTGTAAATATATTCCAAAATAGGTCGATGAACAATATATGGGGGAGGGCTACTGCATTGAACAGGCTAGCTAAGAGATGACAATTGAAGCGGAACTTGCAAGTGACAATAGAGGTGTAAGATGCTGAAATTCGACGGTTAAGATGCTCGATGAGAAGAGATCTAGTGTGACGTAAAGAGGACCCGATGGGGAGGCCTAAGTATACTATATGATCAGCAGGCTGAACCGTTGAGCTCCCAAGTGCTATTGAAGGGGGGGGGGTAGGACTCTTCCAGTTGAAAAGAACTATTTCGGACTTCGCCAAATTGAACTGAAGCCCAACCTTGACGTATTCATATTGAAGGATTGTAAAAATTTCACTGATTCGCGGTAGCGTACGACTGAGATTCAGAATTTCATCCGCGTACCACAGAAACGACAGAATAGTAGATGCCAAAATTAAAGAGCAGGGGCATTGGTCTTGAGCCTCAAGGGCGTAATTATTGAAAAAAATTGGGGGAAGAAACTGCACCTTGTCGAGCGCCCTTTAAGACGGGTATGAGCCTTTTCTTGGGAATCGGAGGCAAATTTTTATCTGGCGGAACTTTCAGTCAAATGGATAACCGTGTATACATATCCCTAAGAGTAAGAATTATATCCGGGTTCAGTCCACGCCTACTAGCTTTAAGAAGCATTGCAGAGTGAATGAGTGAGTCAAATGCACGTCTTACTTCGTGGCCAGCAAGAACTAGACTATCTCCCGCAGAATCAACAATCAACATCAATAAGAGCGTTTGCTACTAAACTGAGAGCGTCAGCACAGCCAGTTCCTTGTTTGAAGCCAAATTGGTGTGGGGGTGTAGAACAAGTTACTTCGAGTTCGTCCCTAAAGAGAAGCTCGAACAGCTTACAAAGAGAGGTTGCGACGGTGATGGGCCGAAACGAGGTACACTGGGGTTCTGCTTTTCCCTTCTTAGGGATCGGAGTAAGGTCACCGATACAGAATGTTGATGGCACAGCGCATTGAGTGAATATCATCTGCATTAGCAGTGTGGGGTGTTGGGTTAAAAGAAGGCTTCCGTTCTTTAGATGCATAGCTCCCACACAATCATATAATATTATATAATATGATAATTTGGGCTATATGTTTGCACATTAGGGAGGGGGAGGGGGGGGGGGGGTAAAGTAATCTTAGCCCCCCCCCCCATAAATAAATATATAGCCCAAATTATTCAAGTCTCATGGATTCTGTCACCCGTTATTTGTCTTTGTGGCTATCAATCCGGTTTTTCATAGATCGTACAATCAGCAAACTTTTCGAGTGTGTTTTGAATAATACAGAAGTACAGATTTATGTATTAAATCAATTGTATTTATAATAGTAAATTGACTAAGAATCGGAGCCCATAGTAATAATACTCATTAACTATGTCTCTGAAGCGTAGAATTTCTAAAGAATCCTCGTAGCACTTTCTTAAGCATTTTTAGAGGTGACTCGTCTAGATTCGGCAGTGTGTTAATATTAAAGGTTTAACTGCTAATGGCCATCACTGGTGTCTGCGATCGAAATATCGAGTTTTTTTTTGTTTCTGTTTTCAACATCATACGAAAAGACTTATTCAATTCAATTTAATTCAATTCAATTAAATTTATTCAATACTACAATAATTACATAAATAGACTTAAGCGCTCGAAGTCCCAAGAAGCATAGCTTGTGGAGGACCTCATATCAAACACAAAATCCTTACAAAACAGGACAAATCAGGGAAGAAAAAAAAAAAAAATAATAATAATAATACAAAAATACCTCGAAAACATAACCACAATACGAGAGAAAAAAAAACTGCTACACAATAACCTTATACTTAAATTTCTTGAAACTGAAAATTTCCTGTAATTTAAATAAATTCCAAACCGTAAATAATAATATTGCACAACAGGGTTCTAATCTGATCCAAAATAATAAGAGAAGGAAAAAGAAAAGAAGAAAAAAAACTAGATAAAGTAAAGGGGGAAAAAATACATAAAGCAAAATCAATAAACAAATAAAGGAAAAAAACAAATTACTTCAAGCCTTAGAGAATATTTTTCTGCAAAGGGAAGAAGAGGTTTTGATAAGAGAAAGTTCACTGGAAATAGAGTTCCAAAGAGCAATTGCTCTATAAATTGGTGACCTCTGAGCTGCTGAGGATACCCTTTTAGGCAGCCGAAATTGGTGAACGGAGCTCCAAAGCGAAGTCTGGCACTTACGTGTTGATGCTAGATCAAAGTAGGATAATATGTTTGGAGGAAGCAAGAAATTGAAGGCTCGATGAGCTAGTTTTAGGTTCTGCTTCTTGATAACGACATCTAAGGCATCTAGACCTGTATCACTGTAAACATCAGCTGTATGATAGAGTCGGGGAAGGTGAAAAGTTGCCTTCACCGCTCTATTCTGTGTTGTTCGGAGTTGCCGAAGGGGAGATTGGTTAGTATTGCCCCAAACAGTGCAGCAATAAGAAAGATAAGGAAGGACAAATGCATAGTAAAGAGAAAGTATTACATCGGGAGGAAGAAATTGATTGGCACGATGAAGCTTAGACACTTGACGAGAAATTATAGAACATGTATAGGAAATATGAGTTTTGAAAGAAAGAAAACAATCAACGCGCGCTCCAAGAAGTTTAACACAAGAGCACTGGGGAATTCTATCAGTACCATAAAAAACAAAGATCGTTGGGGAAGGTTCAGACATGTGGTATGGGGTTCAAAAATTAATAATGCTACTCTTAGAGCTATTCAACAGCATCCCGTTCTGCTCACACCAATCACGCACATGGCTGAGCAGGAGCTGAGCCTTAACAATGAAGAGGGCAGATCATTAGAAACCACAAAAAATTACTATCATCTGCAAACAAAACAGTTAGAGATCTTAGTTAGAGATCTAGTTGAGTGGTATGCAGTAAAACATGGTATGTCATACACAGACATATCATCACTTGAAGACAGCCAGGTCTCTGTGAGACCTACTACATCATAAGGGCAATTGATACCACCAACATATTGCAGAACATTATCCCATTTGTAGCTTAAACCTTGCACATTCAAAGTAAACAAATTAAAATTTTTAACAGAAGACATTGAGGGCAGCACTATTTCAAAATAATGTTGATAAGAATGGTAACAACAATAAGACTGATGAAGAGACTTTAACAGAGGATCATTTTCACTATTATCACTAGAAACAAAAGATGAATCAAAACACACTGAATCAAGAAGAGAAAGTTTAGTTAGGAAACAAAAAAATCTTGGGTATCATCCATTTTCATTATCCAATATTAGGAAGAGTGGTGAAACAGATGAAGCTAAATTAGTGTGGACAGGAAAAATACAGCATGAAAAATAAGTTAAAAAAAACAAACTGCATGTAATAATTTTGATGACAAGGGAAAAAGAACAAGCCAAAGAAAAAAAAAAAAATTGACAAAAAAATAACCAAGCAGATGAAATTTTTTTGTAAAAAGAAGAGTTATGTTAAGCAGCACTAGTCATTCTGAAACAATACTGGCAAAAGATTCTTGCAAAACATGAAGGGCATTATTGTCACCAATGGATGATATTTTGAGTAACCTACTTCTACTTTTAACAAAAATATCACCATTCCCAGCCCATGCATTATTTGTTCCTATAGAAGCCCAAGGATTATGAAAATTTTCTTTCCATTTAATAGAATAGTATTCCATGTACCCATCCATCCAAAACTGTATATTGCAACTATTACCAAAATTTGCTGCAACTTTTTTTTTTCCAAAATATAAATAGCAAGCCAAAATATTGATTGTTATGGAGAGGATCGGAAAAAATTTGAAATATTCTGCTTAACCAATAAAAAAAACTATATAGTTGATTATCTGGATATTTTTTTTTTTTTTTTTTTTTTTTTTTTTTTCAAAGACAAAGATAAAATTATAACCTTAATAGATCTACAATTGTTGACACTCTCAGGAATGAATATTAATTAAACTTTCAATCTATAGTAGTTATTAAATAAAAAAAAAACAAGCTTTTTAAACTGAAAGTAAGGAGCGACATTAAAACTTAAAACGAACAGAAATTATTCCGTATATGAAAGGGGCTGTCCCCTCCTCAACGCCTCGCTCTTTACGCTAAAGTTTTTTATTGTTTTAAAAAATAAAGTTGTGAGACAGAGTCAAACTTTAGCGTAAAGAGCGAGGCGTTGAGGAGGGGACAGCCCCTTTCATATACGGAATAATTTCTGTTCGTTTTAAGTTTTAATGTCGCTCCTTACTTTCAGTTTAAAAAACTTGTTTTTTTTTATTTAATTTCTGATCGTTTTTTAGTTAATGCAGCTTTTATTTTGGCTAACCGTCATTGAATAAGTAAACAAAATTTGCATAAAAATTTTACTTTTCTTTTGCTAAATGGATGTCTTTACAAATTAACTTACGTAACTAACTTCTATATTCGTATATTTTTCTTCTGGCAAAAAATACAAAGTTGCAGATTTTTGCAGATGTGAGCTTGAAACCTATGTAATAGGGTTTTCTGATACGCTGAATCTGACGGTGTGATTTTCATTAAAATTCTTTCACTTGTAGGGGATGTTTCCCCCCTCTTTAAAAAATCGGGTAAATTTTCTCAGGCTCGTAGCCTTTGATGAGTAATACTAAACTTAATAAAATTTATATATTTAGAATCAGCATTATAAACACATTCTTTTGATACATTTATTGACATCAAAATTCCGTTTTTAAAAGTTTCGATTACTATTTAGCCGTATCGCTTGTTTTTTTATTGTTTTTTTTTTTATTACGTATATGTTATTACGTATATGAGGGGGTTCTCCCCATAGTCAATACCACGCTCTTTACGTTAAAAGTTAAAAAAATTTTTGATTCACAAACCCCTGAATCACAAAGGCCGTTTAATTAGAATAGATAGCTCTTTTGAAAGCACTAAAAAAAAACTGTAGCGTAAAGAGCGAGGTATTGACTTGGGGGAGAACCCCCTCACATACGTTATAATTCCTGTTCGTTTTAAGTTCTAATGTTGCTTCTTACTTTCAGTTGAAAAAACTTGTCTTTTTTTATTTAATTTCTGATCGTTTTTTAAATAATGCTTGGAAAACCGGCGCCCCCTTCATAGAAATGTCCCTTACCCCAAAGAAACATCCTCCACGGAAATATTCTCCAGAGTAACCCCCTCATCTAGCCCCCCCCCCTCCAGAAAAAAACCCTTCCTGAAAATGTCTGTTTACTTCCCAATAACCAATAAATAATGCTGGAAAGTCCGGCACCCCCTTCATGGCAATTTCCCTTCCCCCATGAAAACTTCCTTCATGGACAGATCCTCCAACATAACCCCCGACCCACCCTTCCCTCCCACTACCAGAAAAATCCCTCCTGAAAACTTCTGTATACTTCCCAATAACCAATACTATATTTTAACATTGGGTAAAGTTCATAACTTTTAGCCCTCCCCCTGGGGACTTCGGGGGATTAAGTCATCCTAAAAGACATATTTATCATATTTTCGACCATGCTGAACAAAATGGTTATCTCAAAATTTTGATCGGGTGACTTTGGGAAAAAAATAAGCGTAGGAGAGGGCCTAGTTGCCCTCCATTTTTTTTGGTCACTTAAAAAGGGCACTAGAACTTTTAATTTCCGTTCCAATGAGCCCTCCCACGATATTCTAGGACCAATGGGTCGATACGATCACCCCTGGGGGAAAAAAAACAAACAAACAAACAAACAAACAAATAAACACGCATCCGTGATCTTTCTTCTGGCAAAAAATGTAAAATTCCACATTTTTGTAGATAGGAGCTTGAAACCTCGACAGTAGGGTTCTCTGATACGCTGAATATGATGGTGTGATTTTCATTAAGGTTCTGTAATTTTTAGGGGGTCTTTCCCCCTTTTTTCGAAAATCAGCCAAATTTTCTCAGGCGAGTAACTTTTGATGGGTAGCACTAAACTTGATGAAAATTATATATTTGAAATCAGCATTGAAATCTGATTCTTTTGATGTATCTATTGGTATCAAAAACCCGTTTTCTAGAGTTTCGGTTACCATTGAGCCGGGTCGCTCCTTACTTACAGTTCGTTACCACGAACTGTTTGATTCAAAATAATCTTGGTTATTAGCCTATACTAACTTTTTTTTTTTAACAAGAACACAGAGCTCAAAATATTTGTTTTTCTATTAAAGAAAACTTTAATTAAAAACATTTATTTTGTGAAAGAAGCGTATTTTAAATTAATAGTGTGAAAACGCACAAAATGTTTTAGTGTTTAGTAGGAATTTCTTAAGAATTATCTATTTGTTGTAACGAACTGTAAATAAGGAGCGACTCGGCTCTATAGTAACCGATACTCTAAAAAACGGAATTTTAACTTCAATAGATACATAAAAAAATTAGCTTACTTTGCTGATTTCAAATATTTATGATTTATTAATTTTAGTGTTACCCATCAAAAGTTACAAGAGAGAGAAAATTTTCCCAACTTTTGAAATAGCGATTTTTGAAACACCCCCGAAAATTAAAGGATCTTAATGAAAATCACATCATCAGATTAAACATACCAGAGCACCATACTGTAGAAATTTCATCTTATCTGCAAAAATGTCGATTTTTGCTATCTTTGCCAGAAGACAGATTACGGATGTGTATTTATTTGTAGTTTTTTTTTTCTTTTTTTTTATCCAGGGATGATTCTATCGAAACAATGGTCCTAGAACATCGGGGGAAGGTGCATGCGAACGGACATTATTTTTTCGAGTGCCCTCTAAGTGACAAAAAATATTGAAGGGCAACTGGGCCCCATCCCACGCCCATTTTCCCCCAAAAACAATATGATCAATATTATGAGATTGCCATTTTGTTCATTATAGTTGTAAGATCAAATAATTATGTTTTTAGGTGTAAAATGACCCCCCAAAGTCCGTGGGGAGAGGCCTGGAAGTTATGAAATTTGCCCGTTGTTTACGTATAGTATTCGTTATTGGGAAGTATACAGAAATTTGTTTTTTGGGGGAGGGGTTGTGCTTTGGTCGGATTTCTATAGGGAGAATCAGTAGAAGGGCCTTATTGACTCCGACGAGAACACCCCTGCTGCCACCTATAACTTTTTTACATTGTTTATTCAAGGATTATCGATAGAGTCTAATGGGGGTCAAGGTCAATGTTGTTGTTGTTTTGGGCACGCGATAGAGTCATTAGGGAGAACACGTGGTTAATGGGGTCAATGTTGTTGTTGTTGTTTTGGGCACGCAATAGAGTCATTTGGGGGAACACGTGGTTAATGGGGTCAATGTTATTGTTGTTGTTTTGGGCACGCTCTCAGCGAATGCCAAGGTCAATGTTGTTGTTGTTGTTGTTTTGGGCACGCTCGAGCCAAATGTTATGAGTTTCCGGGGAACACCTGTGCTGTCAGTCATTAATCAAATTGTTTCCAGGGAATGTCTGACAGATGACGTCAAGTTAATTAATGTCTTTGATGTATTTCCAAAGAGAATTGTCTCCGGGACAAAGTTTAGATCACACATGACAGATGATGTCATGATTGATTGATTGACATGAAAGGGGAATTAATTGTTGGTTCTAAGGGGGATTATTGATTTACGAAAGGGGAATTCATTTGTTGTTTCTAAAGAGAATCGTTCCCGAGCGAATGTTCTGATCTTAGCGCGCGAAAAGGTTTCTTTGTAATTTCAATGTGAAAGCACAGGAATGCCAAACAAAAGGAACACGCTGAAATTACGTTTAGGGATTATTTGGGCGAAACCGTTTTAGCCATTTTATGGGATTATTTCGGCGAAACAGTTAGAGACATTTTAAAAGATGATTTAAAAGATGATTTTAGAAGAGAATTTGAGGGTGAAACTCTGTGGTCGTTATAATACACAATTTCCATTTGAACAGTGTTGTGAGGTCCTCTACCCCAAGCCCAAAGGGTTCCAATCCCTCTACCCAACCCCGAAGGAAGCCCCCGGTACTCAAAGGTCCCCCCAAGCTCCCAAAGAGCCCCAGTCCCCCAAAAGCCCTCCTCAGACCCACAAAGGCCCTCCCCTGGTCCTCCAAGGGGCCCCAGACTTCCAAAGGCCATCCCTGTGCCCCAAAGGCCCTCCCCCGGGCCCCCCAAAGGGCCCCCGGGCCCGAGAAGCGCCGCGGGCCAGGAAAGCACCGCAAGGTGATGCGCCACAGGGATGCACCGCGGTTCAGGAAAGCGCCGCAGGATGCGCTGCAGGATGCGCCGCGGGGAGGTGCCGCAAGGATGCGTCGCAGGGATGCGCCGCAGGGATGCGCCGCAAAAAAGTAAACTAAAAAGTAAAAATTTCGAAATGTTATCCCCCAAACGCCCTCCTCAGACCCCCAAAGGCCCCCCTCCCAGACCCACAAAGGTTCCCCAAGCTCCCAAAGGACCAATCGGTCCTTGGTTTAGTTTTAGTTAAAAGTATAGAGTGTTGAAGTTCTAGTTTAGTTTGGTTTTAGTTAATAGTTTAGAGTTTTAGCTTAGAGTCTTAGCTTAGAGTTTTAGTTAGAGTGGAAGTTTAGTTTAGTTACAGTTAAGAATTTAGAGTTTTAGCTTAGAGTCATAGCCTAGAGTTTTACTTAAAGTTATAGTTTGACTAAGTTTTAGCTAAGAGTTTTGAGTTTTAGCTTAGAGTCTTAGCTTAGAGTTTTTGTTAGAGTTCTAGTTTAGTTTAATTTTAGTTAAGAGTTTGATGTTTTACCTTTGAGTTTCAGTTAGAGTTCTAGTTTAGTTTAGTTTTAGTTAAGAGTTTAGAGTTTTTAGCTTAGAGTTTTGTTGAAGTTCTAGTTTAGTTTAGTTTTAGTTAATAGTTTAGAGTTTTAGCTTAGAGTCTTAGCTTAGAGTTTTTGTTAGAGTTCTAGTTTAGTTTAATTTTAGTTAAGAGTTTGATGTTTTACCTTTGAGTTTCAGTTAGAGTTCTAGTTTAGTTTAGTTTTAGTTAAGAATTTAGAGTTTTTAGCTTAAAGTCTTAGCTTAGAGTTTTTGTTGAAGTTCTAGTTTAGTTTAGTTTTAGTTAATAGTTTAGAGTTTTAGCTTGGAGTCTTAGCTTAGAGTTTTTGTTAGAGTTCTAGTTTAGTTTAATTTTATTTTAGAGTTTAGAGTTTTAGCTTAGTCTTAGCTTAGAGTTTTTTTGTTAGAGTTCTAGTTTAGTTTAATTTTAGTTAAGAGTTTGATTTTTTTTTTCCTTTGAGTTTCAGTTAGAGTTTTAGTTTAGTTTTAGTTAAGAGTTTGGTGTTTTACCTTAGAGTCTTAGCTTAGAGTTTTAATTTGAGTTCTAGTTTAGTTTAGTTTTAGTTGAGATTTTAGAATTTTAGCTTAGAGTTTTTTTGTTAGAGTTCTAGTTTAGTTTAATTTTAGCTAAGAGTCTGATTTTTTACCTCTGAGTTTCAGTTAGAGTTCTAGTTTAGTTTTAGTTAAGAGTTTGGTGTTTTACCTTAATGTCTTAGCTTAGAGTTTTTAGTTAGAGTTCTAGTTTAGTTTAGTTTTGGTTAAGAGTTTAGAATTTTAGCTTAGAGTCTTAGCTTAGAGTTTTTTTTTAGAGTTCTAGTTTATTTTAGTTTTAGTTAAGAGTTTAGAGTTTTTGTTGAAGTTTTAGTTTATTTTAGTTTTAGTTAATAGTTTAGAGTTTTAGCTTAGAGTCTTAGCTTAGAGTTTTTGTTAGAGTTGAAGTTTAGTTTATTAATAGTTAAGAGTTTAGAGTTTTAGCATAAAGTCTTAGCTTAGAGTTTTTGTTAGAGTTCTAGTTTAGTTTACATTTAGTTAAGAGTTTAGAGTTTTATCTTAGAGACCTAGCTTAGAGTTTTAGTTTAGTTTAGTTTTAGTTAAGATTTTAGAGTTTTAGCTTAGAGTCTTAGCAGAGAGTTTTTGTTAGAGTTCTAGTTTAGTTTAGTTTTAGTTAAGAGTTTAGAGTGTTAGCCTAGAGTCTTATCTCAGAGTTTTTAATAGAGTTCTAGTTTAGTTTTAGTTAAGAGTTTAGAATTTTAGCTTAGAGTCTTAGCTTAGAGTTTTTTGTTAGAGTTCTAGTTTATTTTAGTTTTAGTTAAGAGCTTAGAGTTTTTAGCTGAGAGTCAATGCTTAGAGTTTTTGTTGAAGTTCTAGTTTAGTTTAGTTTTAGTTAATAGTTTAGAGTTTTAGCTTAGAGTCTTAGCTTAGAGTTTTTGTTAGAGTTGAAGTTTAGTTTAGTAATAGTTAAGAGTTTAGAGTTTTAGCATAGAGTCTTAGCTTGGAGTTTTTGTTAGAGTTCTAGTTTAGTTTACATATAGTTAAGAGTTTGGAGTTTTACCTTAGAGACCTAGCTTAGAATTTTAGTTTAGTTTAGTTTTAGTTCAGAGTTTAGAGTTTTTTAGCTTAGAGTCTTAGTTTAGAGTTCTAGTTTAGTTTAGTTTTAGTTAAGAGTTTGGTGTTTTACCTTAGAGTTTTTGTTGAAGTTCTACTTTAGTTTAGTTTTAGATAAGAGTTTAGAATTTTAGCTTAGAGTCTTAGCTTAGAGTTTTTTGTTAGAGCTCTAGTTTATTTTAGTTTTAGTTAAAAGTTTAGAGTTTTTAGCTGAGAGTCATAGCCTAGAGTTTTTGTCGAAGTTCTAGTTTAGTTCAGTTTTAGTTAAGAGTTTAGAGTTTTAGCTTAGAGTCTTAGCTTAGATTTTTTGTTAGAGTTGAAGTTTATTTTAGTATTAGTTAAGAGCTTAGAGTTTTTAGCTTAGAGTCTTAGCTTAGAGTTTTGTTAGAGTTCTAGTTTACTTTAGATATAGTTAAGACTTTGGAGTTTTACCCTAGGGACTTAGCTTAGAGTTTTTGTTAGAGTTGAAGTTTAGTTTAGTAATAGTTAAGAGTTTAGAGTTTTAGCATAGAGTCTTAGCTTAGAGTCTTTGTTAGAGTTCTAGTTTAGTTTACTTAAGAGTTTGGAGTTTTACCTTAGAGACCTAGCTTAGAATTTTAGTTTAGTTTAATAATAGTTAAGAGTTTAGAATTTTACTTGGCGTCTTAGCTTAGAGTTTTTGTTAGAGTTCTAGTTTAGTTTAGTTATAGTTAAGAGTTTGGTGTTTTACCATAGAGACTTAGCTTAGAGTTTTAGTTTAGTTTAGTTTTAGTTAAGATTTTAGAGTTTTAGCTTAGAGTCTTAGCAGAGAGTTTTTGTTAGAGTTCTAGTTTAGTTTAGTTTTAGTTAAGAGTTTAGAGTTTTAGCCTAGAGTCTTATCTCAGAGTTTTTGTTAGAGTTCTAGTTTAGTTTAGTTTTAGTTAAGAGTTTAGTGTTTTAAGCTTAGAGTCTTAGTTTAAAGTTTTTTGTTGAAGTTCTAGTTTAGTTTAGAGTTTTAGCTTAGACTTAGAGTTTTAATTAGAGTTCTAGTTTAGTTTAGTTTTAGTTAAGAGTTTAGAGTTTTAGCTTAGAGTCTTAGCTTAGTGTTTTGTTAGAGTTCTAGTTTAGTTTAGTTTTAGTTAAGAGTTTAGAGTTTTAGCTTAGAGTCTTAGCTTAGAGTTTTTGTTAGAGTTGAAGTTTAGTTTAGTAATAGTTAAGAGTTTAGAATTTTAGCATAGAGTCTTAGCTTAGAGTCTTTGTTAGAGTTCTAGTTTAGTTTACTTAAGAGTTTGGAGTTTTACCTTAGAGACCTAGCTTAGAATTTTAGTTTAGTTTAGTAATAGTTAAGAGTTTAGAATTTTAGCTTGGAGTCTTAGCTTAGAGTTTTTGTTAGAGTTTTAGTTTAGTTTAGTTATAGTTAAGAGTTTGGTGTTTTACCATAGAGACTTAGCTTAGAGTTTTAGTTTAGTTTAGTTTTAGTTAAGATTTTAGAGTTTTAGCTTAGAGTCTTAGCAGAGAGTTTTTGTTAGAGTTCTAGTTTAGTTTAGTTTTAGTTAAGAGTTTAGAGTTTTAGCCTAGAGTCTTATCTCAGAGTTTTTGTTAGAGTTCTAGTTTAGTTAAGTTTTAGTTAAGAGTTTAGTGTTTTAAGCTTAGAGTCTTAGTTTAAAGTTTTTTGTTGAAGTTCTAGTTTAGTTTAGAGTTTTAGCTTAGACTTAGAGTTTTAATTAGAGTTCTAGTTTAGTTTAGTTTTAGTTAAGAGTTTAGAGTTTTAGCTTAGAGTCTTAGCTTAGTGTTTTTGTTAGAGTTCTAGTTTAGTTTAGTTTTAGGTAAGAGTTTAGAGTTTTAGCTTAGAGTCTTAGCTTAGAGTTTTTGTTAGAGTTCTAGTTTAGTTTAGTTATAGTTAAGAGTTTGGTGTTTTACCCTAGAGACTTAGCTTAGAGTTTTAGTCTAGTTTAGTTTTACTTAAGAGTTTAGAGTTTTAGCTTAGGGTCTCAGCTTAGAGTTTTTGCTAGAGTTCTAGTTTAGTTTTGTTTTAGTTAAGAGTTACGAGATTTAGCTTAGAGTCTCAGCTTAGAGTTTTTTGTTAGAGTTCTAGTTTAGTTTAATTTTAGTTACAGTTCAGAATTTAGAGTTTTAGCTTAGAGTCTTAGCTTAAAGTTATAGTTTGGTTAAGTTTTAGTTAAGAGTTTAGAGTTTTTAGCTTAGAGTTTTTGTTGAAGTTCTAGTTTAGTTTTTTTTAGTTAATAGTTTAGAGTTTTAGCTTAGAGTCTTAGCTTAGAGTTTTAGTTAGAGTTGAAGTTTAGTTTAGTTACTTTTAAGAATTTAGAGTTTTAGCTTAGAGTCATAGTTTAGAGTTTTACTTTAAGTTATAGTTTAGTTAAGTTTTAGTTAAGAGTTTCGAGTTTTAGCTGAGTCTTAGCTTAGAGTTTTTGCTAGAGTTCTAGTTTAGTTTAGTTTTAGTTAAGAGTTTAGAGTTTTACCTTAGAGTCCTAGCTTAGAGTTTTTGTTAGAGTTCTAGTTTAGTTTAATTTTAGTTAAGAATTTGATATTTTACCTTTGAGTTTCAGTTAGAGTTCTAGTTTAGTTTACTTTTAGTTAAGAGTTCAGCGTTTTACCTTGGAGTCTTAGCTTAGAGTTGTAGTTAGAGTTCTAGTTTTGTTTAGTTTTAGTTAAGAGTTTAGAATTTTAGCTTAGAGTCTTAGCTCAGATTTTTTGTTAGAGTCCTAGTTTATTTTAGTTTTAGTTAACAGTTTAGAGTTTTACATTTGAGTTTCAGTTAGAGTTCTAGTTTAGTTTAGTTTTAGTTAAGAGTTTAGAGTTTTTAGCTTAGAGTCTTAGCTTAGAGTTTTTGTTGAAGTTCTAGTTTAGTTTAGTTTTAGTTAATAGCTTAGAGTTTTTGTTAGAGTTCTAGTTTAGTTTAATTTTATTTAAGAGTTTAGAGTTTTAGCTTAGAGTTTTTTTGTTAGAGTTCTAGTTTAGTTTAATTTTAGTTAAGAGTTTTATTTTTTTTACCTTTGAGTTTCAATTAGAGTTCTAGTTTAGTTTTAGTTAAGAGTTTGGTGTTTTACCTTAGAGTTTCAGTTAGAGTTCTAGTTTAGTTTTAGTTAAGAGTTTGGTGTTTTACCTTAGAGTCTTAGCTTAGAGTTTTTTGTTAGGGTTCTAGTTTAGTTTAATTTTAGTTAAGAGTTTGATTTTGTACCTCTGAGTTTCAGTTAGAGTTCTAGTTTAGTTTTAGTTAAGAGTTTGGTGTTTTACCTTAGGGTCTTAGCTTAGAGTTTTTAGTTAGAGTTCTAGTTTAGTTTAGTTTTGGTTAAGAATTTAGAATTTCAGCTTAGAGTCTTAGCTTAGAGTTTTTTTAGAGTTCTAGTTTATTTTAGTTTTAGTTAAGAGTTTAGAGTTTTTACCTTAGAGTCATAGCTTAGAGTTTTTGTTGAAGTTTTAGTTTATTTTAGTTTTAGTTAATAGTTTAGAGTTTTAGCTTAGAGTCTTAGCTTAGAGTTTTTGTTAGAGTTGAAGTTTAGTTTAGTAATAGTTAAGAGTTTGGTGTTTTACCGTAGAGTCATAGCTTAGAGTTTTAGTTAGAGTTCTAGTTTAGTTTAGTTTTAGTTGAGAGTTTAGAATTTTAGCTTAGACTCTTAGCTTAGAGTTTTTGTTAGATTTCTAGTTTAGTTTAGTTTTAGTCAAGAGTTTAGAGTTTTTAGCTTAGATTCATAGCTTAGAGTTTTTGTTGAAGCTATAGTTTAGTTTAGTTTTAGTTAAGAGTTTATAGTTTTAGCTTAGATTCTTAGCTTAGAGCTTTTGTTAGAGTTTTAGTTAAGAGTTTAGAGTTTTAGCTTAGAGTATTAGCTTAGAGTTATAGTTAGAGTTGAAGTTTAGTTTAGTTATAGTTAAGAATTTAGAGTTTTTAGCTTAGAGTCGTAGTTTAGAGTTTTTGTTATAGTTCTAGTTTAGTTTAGTTAAGAGTTTAGAGTTTTATCATAGAGTCATAGGTTAGAGTTTTTGTTGAAGTTGAAGTTTAGTTTAGTCATAGTTAAGAATTTAGAGTTTTTATCTTAGAGTCATAGCTTAGAGATGAAGTTTAGTTTACTTATAGTTAAGGGTTTAGAGTTTTAGCTTGGAGTCTTAGCTTAGAGTTTTAGTTAGAGTTCTAGCTTAGTTTAGTTTTAGTTAAGAGTTTAGAGTTTTACCTTAAAGTCTTAGCTTATTGTTTTATTTAGAGTTCTAGTTTAGTTTAGTTTTAGTTAAGAGTTTTGAGTTTTACCTTAAAGTCTTAGATTAGAGTTTTAGTTAGGGTTGAAGTTTCGTTTAGTTTAGTTATAGTTAAGAGTTTATAGTTTTAGCTTAGAGTCTTAGCTTAGAGTTTTAGTTAGAGTTATTGTTTAGTTTAGTTTTAGTTAAGAGTTATAGCTTTAGCATAGAATCTTAGCTTAGAGATTTAGTTAGAGTTGAAGTTTAGTCCAAACTAGCATAACCACAAAATTACACAATATTGCATAGAAATACCAAAACCATAGGTTAGGTTAGGTCAGGTTAGAAGTTTGGTTTCTCCACGTTTAAGTTAGGTTAGATTAGGTTAGCTTATCATGAGCGCTCATGATAAGCTAACCTAATCTAACCTAACTTAAACGTGGAGAAACCAAACTTCTAACCTGACCTAACCTAACCTATGGTTTTGGTATTTCTATGCAATATTGTGTAATTTTGTGGTTATGCTAGTTTGGACTAAACTTCAACTCTAACTAAATCTCTAAGCTAAGGTTCTATGCTAAAGCTATAACTCTTAACTAAAACTAAACTAAACAATAACTCTAACTAAAACTCTAAGCTAAGACTCTAAGCTAAAACTATAAACTCTTAACTATAACTAAACTAAACGAAACTTCAACCCTAACTAAAACTCTAATCTAAGACTTTAAGGTAAAACTCAAAACTCTTAACTAAAACTAAACTAAACTAGAACTCTAAATAAAACAATAAGCTAAGACTTTAAGGTAAAACTCTAAACTCTTAACTAAAACTAAACTAAGCTAGAACTCTAACTAAAACTCTAAGCTAAGACTCCAAGCTAAAACTCTAAACCCTTAACTATAAGTAAACTAAACTTCAACTCTAAGTTATGACTCTAAGATAAAAACTCTAAATTCTTAACTATGACTAAACTAAACTTCAACTTCAACAAAAACTCTAACCTATGACTCTATGATAAAACTCTAAACTCTTAACTAAACTAAACTAGAACTATAACAAAAACTCTAAACTACGACTCTAAGCTAAAAACTCTAAATTCTTAACTATAACTAAACTAAACTTCAACTCTAACTATAACTCTAAGCTAATACTCTAAGCTAAAACTCTAAACTCTTAACTAAAACTAAACTAAACTAAAACTCTAACAAAAACTCTAAGCTAAGAATCTAAGCTAAAACTATAAACTCTTAACTAAAACTAAACTAAACTATAGCTTCAACAAAAACTCTAAGCTATGAATCTAAGCTAAAAACTCTAAACTCTTGACTAAAACTAAACTAAACTAGAAATCTAACAAAAACTCTAAGCTAAGAGTCTAAGCTAAAATTCTAAACTCTCAACTAAAACTAAACTAAACTAGAACTCTAACTAAAACTCTAAGCTATGACTCTACGGTAAAACACCAAACTCTTAACTATTACTAAACTAAACTTCAACTCTAACAAAAACTCTAAGCTAAGAATCTAAGCTAAAACTCTAAACTATTAACTAAAACTAAAATAAACTAAAACTTCAACAAAAACTCTAAGCTAAGACTCTATGGTAAAAACTAATTTCTTAACTAAAACTAAAATAAACTAGAACTCTAAAAAAAAACTCTAAGCTAAGACTCTAAGCTGAAATTCTAAATTCTTAACCAAAACTAAACTAAACTAGAACTCTAACTAAAAACTCTTAGCTAAGACCCTAAGGTAAAACACCAAACTCTTAACTAAAAATAAACTAGAACTCTAACTGAAACTCAGAGGTACAAAATCAAACTCTTAACTAAAATTAAACTAAACTAGAACCCTAACAAAAAACTCTAAGCTAAGACTCTAAGGTAAAACACCAAACTCTTAACTAAAACTAAACTAGAACTCTAACTGAAACTCTAAGGTAAAACACCAAACTCTTAACTAAAACTAAACTAGAACTCTAATTGAAACTCAAAGGTAAAAAAAATAAAACTCTTAACTAAAATTAAACTAAACTAGAACTCTAACAAAAAAACTCTAAGCTAAAACTCTAAACTCTTAAATAAAATTAAACTAAACTAGAACTCTAACAAAAACTCTAAGCTATTAACTAAAACTAAACTAAACTAGAACTTCAACAAAAACTCTAAGCTAAGACTCTAAGCTAAAAACTCTAAACTCTTAACTAAAACTAAACTAAACTAGAACTCTAACTGAAACGCAAATGTAAAACTCTAAACTATTAACTAAAACTAAAATAAACTAGGACTCTAACAAAAACTCTGAGCTAAGACTCTAAGCTAAAATTCTAAACTCTTAACTAAAACTAAACAAAACTAGAACTCTAACTAAAACTCTAAGCTAAGACTCCAAGGTAAAACGCTAAACTCTTAACTAAAAGTAAACTAAACTAGAACTCTAACTGAAACTCAAAGGTAAAATATCAAATTCTTAACTAAAATTAAACTAAACTAGAACTCTAACAAAAACTCTAAGCTAGGACTCTAAGGTAAAACTCTAGACTCTTAACTAAAACTAAAATAAACTAGAACTCTAGCAAAAACTCTAAGTTAAGACTCAGCTAAAACTCGAAACTCTTAACTAAAACTTAACCAAACTATAACTTAAAGTAAAACTCTAAACTATGACTCTAAGCTAAAACTCTAAATTCTTAAAAGTAACTAAACTAAACTTCAACTCTAACTAAAACTCTAAGCTAAGACTCTAAGCTAAAACTCTAAACTATTAACTAAAACTAAACTAAACTAGAACTTCAACAAAAACTCTAAGCTAAAAACTCTAAACTCTTAACTAAAACTTAACCAAACTATAACTTTAAGCTAAGACTCTAAGCTAAAACTCTAAATTCTGAACTGTAACTAAAATTAAACTAAACTAGAACTCTAACAAAAAACTCTAAGCTGAGACTCTAAGCTAAGACTCGTAACTCTTAACGAAAACTAAACTAAACTAGAACTCTAGCAAAAACTCTAAGCTGAGACCCTAAGCTAAAACTCTAAACTCTTAAGTAAAACTAAACTAGACTAAAACTCTAAGCTAAGTCTCTAGGGTAAAACACCAAACTCTTAACTAAAACTAAACTAAACTAGAACTATAACAAAAACTCTAAGCTAAGACTCTAAGCTAAAACTCTAAACTCTTAACTAAAACTAAACTAAACTAGAACTCTAACAAAAACACTAAGCTAAGACTCTAAGCTAAAACTCTAAACTCTTAACTAAAACTAAACTAAACTAGAACTCTAATTAAAACTCTAAGTCTAAGCTAAAACTCTAAACTAAACTAGAACTTCAACAAAAAACTTTAAACTAAGACTCTAAGCTTAAAACACTAAACTCTTAACTAAAACTAAACTAAACTAGAACTCTAACAAAAACTCTGAGATAAGACTCTGGGCTAAAACTCTAAACTCTTAACTAAAACTAAACTAAACTAGAACTCTAACAAAAACTCTCTGCTAAGACTCTAAGCTAAAACTCTAAAATATTAACTAAAACTAAACTAAACTAAAACTCTAAGCTAAGTCTCTATGGTAAAACACCAAACTCTTAACTATAACTAAACTAAACTAGAACTCTAACAAAAACTCTAAGCTAAGACTCCAAGCTAAAATTCTAAACTCTTAACTATTACTAAACTAAACTAAAATTCTAAGCTAGGTCTCTAAGGTAAAACTCCAAACTCTTAAGTAAACTAAACTAGAACTCTAACAAAGACTCTAAGCTAAGACTCTATGCTAAAACTCTAAACTCTTAACTATTACTAAACTAAACTTCAACTCTAACAAAAACTCTAAGCTAAGACTCTAAGCTAAAACTCTAAACTCTTAACTAAAACTAAACTAGAACTCTAACAAAAACACTAAGCTAAGACTCTAAGCTAAAACTCTAAACTCTTAACTAAAACTAAACTAAACTAGAACTCTAATTAAAACTCTAAGTCTAAGCTAAAACTCTAAACTAAACTAGAACTTCAACAAAAAACTTTAAACTAAGACTCTAAGCTTAAAACACTAAACTCTTAACTAAAACTAAACTAAATTAGAACTCTAACAAAAACTCTGAGATAAGACTCTAGGCTAAAACTCTAAACCGTTAACTAAAACTAAACTAAACTAGAACTCTAACAAAAACTCTCTGCTAAGACTCTAAGCTAAAACTCTAAAATCTTAACTAAAACTAAACTAAACTAAAACTCTAAGCTAAGTCTCTATGGTAAAACACCAAACTCTTAACTATAACTAAACTAAACTAGAACTCTAACAAAAACTCTAAGCTAAGACTCCAAGCTAAAATTCTAAACTCTTAACTATTACTAAACTAAACTAAAATTCTAAGCTAGGTCTCTAAGGTAAAACTCCAAACTCTTAAGTAAACTAAACTAGAACTCTAACAAAGACTCTAAGCTAAGACTCTATGCTAAAACTCTAAACTCTTAACGATTACTAAACTAAACTTCAACTCTAACAAAAACTCTAAGCTAAGTCCCTAGGGTAAAACTCCAAAGTCTTAACTATATCAAAAGTAAACTAGAACTCTAACAAAAACTCTAAGCTAAGACTCAAAGCTAAAAACTCTAAGCTCTTAACTAATACTAAAATAAACTTCAACTCTAACAAAAAATCTAAGCTAAGACTCTAAGCTAAAACTCTAAACTCTTAACTAAAACTAAACTAAACTAGAACTTCGACAAAAACTCTAGGCTATGACTCTCAGCTAAAAACTCTAAACTCTTAACTAAAACTAAAATAAACTAGAACTCTAACAAAAAACTCTAAGCTAAGACTCTAAGCTAAAATTCTAAACTCTTATCTAAAACTAAACTAAACTAGAACTTCAACAAAAGCTCTAAGGTAAAACACCAAACTCTTAACTAAAACTAAACTAAACTAGAACTCTAAACTAAGACTCTAAGCTAAAAAACTCTAAACTCTTAACTAAAACTAAACTAAACTAAAACTCTAAGCTAGGTCTCTAAGGTAAAACTCCAAACTCTTAACTATATGTAAACTAAACTAAAACTCTAACAAAAACTCCAAGCTAAGACTCTATGCTAAAACTCTAAACTCTTAACTATTACTAAACTAAACTTCAACTCTAACAAAAACTCTAAGCTAAGACTCTAAGCTAAAACTCTAAACTATTAACTAAAACTAAACTAAACTAGAACTTCAACAAAAACTCTAAGCTATGACTCTCAGCTAAAAACTCTAAGCTCTTAACTAAAACTAAAATAAACTAGAACTCTAACATAAAACTCTAAGCTAAGACTCTAAGCTAAAATTCTAAACTCTTAACTAAAACTAAACTAGAACTCTAACAAAAACTCTGAGATAAGACTCTAGGCTAAAACTCTAAACTCTTAACTAAAACTAAACTAAACTAGAACTCTAACAAAAACTCTCTGCTAAGACTCTAAGCTAAAACTCTAAAATCTTAACTAAAACTAAACTAAACTAAAACTCTAAGCTAGGTCTCTAAGATAAAACTCCAAACTCTTAACTACATGTAAACTAAACTAGAACTCTAACAAAAACTCTAAGCTAAGACTTTATGCTAAAACTCTAAACTCTTAACTGTTAATAAACTAAACTTCAACTTTAACAAAAACTCTAAGCTAAGACTCTAAGCTAAAACTCTAAACTATTAACTAAAACTAAAATAAACTAAAACTTCAACAAAAACTCTAAACTCTTAACTAAAACTAAAATAAACTAGAACTCTAAAAAAAAACTCTAAGCTAAGACTCTAAGCTAAAATTCTAAACTCTTAACCAAAACTAAACTAAACTAGAACTCTAACTAAAAACTCTAAGCTAATACATTAAGGTAAAACACCAAACTCGTAACTAAAACTAAACTAGAACTCTAACTGAAACTCAGAGGTAAAAAATCAGACTCTTAGCTAAAATTAAACTAAACTAGAACTCTAACAAAAAAACTCTAAGCTAAAATTCTAAAATCTTAACTAAAACTAAACTAAACTAGAACTCAAATTAAAACTCTAAGCTAAGACTCTAAGGTAAAACACCAAACTCTTAACTAAAACTAAACTAAAACTCTAACTGAAACTCAAAGTAAAAAAAATAAAACTCTTAACCAAAATTAAACTAAACTAGAACTCTAACAAAAAAACTCTAAGCTAAGACTAAGCTAAAACTCTAAACTCTAAAATAAAATTAAACTAAACTAGAACTCTAACACAAACTCTAAGCTAAGACTCTAAGCTAAAACTCTAAACTATTAACTAAAACTAAACTAAACTAGAACTTCAACAAAAACTCTAAGCTAAGACTTTAAGCTAAAAACTCTAAATTCTTAACTAAAACTAAACTAAACTAGAACTCTAACTGAAACTCAAAGGTAAAACATCAAACTCTTAACTAAAATTAAACTAAACTAGAACTCTAACAAAAACTCTAAGCTAAGACTCTAAGCTAAAACTCTAAACTATTAACTAAAACTAAACTAAACTAGAACTTCAACAAAACTCTAAGCTAAAAACTCTAAACTCTTAACTAAAACTAAACTAAACTAGAACTCTAACTGAAACTCAAAGGTAAAACATCAAACTCTTAACTAAAATTAAACTAGACTAGAACTCTAACAAAAAAACTCTAAGCTAAGACTCTAAGCTAAAACTCAAAACTCTTAGCTAAAACTTAGTCAAACTATAACTTTAAGTAAAACTCTAGGCTATGACTCTAAGCTAAAACTCTAAATTCTAAACTGTAACTAAACTAAACTTCCACTCTAACTAAAACTCTAAGCTAAGACTCTAAGGTAAAACTCTAAACTCTTAACTAAAACTAAACTACACAACAACTCTAAATTAAACTCTAAGCTAAGACTCTAAGCTAAAACTACAAACTCTTAACTAAAACTAAACCAAACTAAAACTCTAACTGAAACTCAAAGGTAAAACATCAAACTCTTAACTAAAATTAAACTAAACTAGAACTTCAAGAAAAACTCTAAGTTATGACTCTAAGCTAAACCACTCTATACTTTTAACTAAAACTAAACCAAGGACCGATTGGTCCTTTGGGAGCTTGGGGGACCTTTGTGGGTCTGGGGGGGGGCCTTTGGGGGTCTGAGGAGGGCGTTGGGGGATAACATTTCGAAATTTTTACTTTTTAGTTTACTTTTTTTTGCGAAACTCTAACTGAAACTCAAAGTAAAAAAAATAAAACTCTTAACCAAAATTAAACTAAACTAGAACTCTAACAAAAAAACTCTAAGCTAAGACTAAGCTAAAACTCTAAACTCTAAAATAAAATTAAACTAAACTAGAACTCTAACACAAACTCTAAGCTAAGACTCTAAGCTAAAACTCTAAACTATTAACTAAAACTAAACTAAACTAGAACTTCAACAAAAACTCTAAGCTAAGACTTTAAGCTAAAAACTCTAAACTCTTAACTAAAACTAAACTAAACTAGAACTCTAACTGAAACTCAAAGGTAAAACATCAAACTCTTAACTAAAATTAAACTAGACTAGAACTCTAACAAAAAAACTCTAAGCTAAGACTCTAAGCTAAAACTCTAAACTATTAACTAAAACTAAACTAAACTAGAACTTCAACAAAACTCTAAGCTAAAAACTCTAAACTCTTAACTAAAACTAAACTAAACTAGAACTCTAACTGAAACTCAAAGGTAAAACATCAAACTCTTAACTAAAATTAAACTAGACTAGAACTCTAACAAAAAAACTCTAAGCTAAGACTCTAAGCTAAAACTCAAAACTCTTAGCTAAAACTTAGTCAAACTATAACTTTAAGTAAAACTCTAGGCTATGACTCTAAGCTAAAACTCTAAATTCTTAACTGTAACTAAACTAAACTTCCACTCTAACTAAAACTCTAAGCTAAGACTCTAAGGTAAAACTCTAAACTCTTAACTAAAACTAAACTACACAACAACTCTAAATTAAACTCTAAGCTAAGACTCTAAGCTAAAACTACAAACTCTTGGGGAACCTTTGTGGGTCTGGGAGGGGGGCCTTTGGGGGTCTGAGGAGGGCGTTTGGGGGATAACATTTCGAAATTTTTACTTTTTAGTTTACTTTTTTTTGCGAAACTCTAACTGAAACTGTCTGGGGGGGGGCCTTTGGGGGTCTGAGGAGGGCGTTGGGGGATAACATTTCGAAATTTTTACTTTTTAGTTTACTTTTTTTGCGGCGCATCCCTGCGGCGCATCCCTGCGACGCATCCTTGCGGCGCCTCCCCGCGGCGCATCCTGCGGCGCTTTCCTGAACCGCGGCGCATCCCTGTGGCGCATCCCCTTGCGGTGCTTTCCTGGCCCGCGGCGCTTCTCGGGCCCGGGGGACCTTTGGGGACCGGGGGAGGGCCTTTGGGGCACAGGGATGGCCTTTGGGGGTCTGGGGGCCCTTTGAGGACCAGGGGAGGGCCTTTGGGGGTCTGAGGAGGGCGTTTGGGGGACTGGGGCTCTTTGGGAGCTTGGGGGGACCTTTGAGTATCGGGGGCTTCCTTCGGGGTTGGGTAGAGGGATTGGAACCCTTTGGGCTTGGGGTAGAGGACCTCAAAACACTGTTCAAATGGAACTTGTGTATTATAACGACCACAGAGTTTCACCCTCAAATTCTCTTCTAAAATCATCTTTTAAATCATCTTTTAAAATGTCTCTAACTGTTTCGCCGAAATAATCCCATAAAATGGCTAAAACGGTTTCGCCCAAATAATCCCTAAACGTAATTTCAGCGTGTTCCTTTTGTTTGGCATCCCTGTGCTTTCACATTGAAATTACAAAGAAACCTTTTCGCGCGCTAAGATCAGAACATTCGCTCGGGAACGATTCTCTTTAGAAACAACAAATGAATTCCCCTTTCGTAAATCAATAATCCCCCTTAGAAACAACAATTAATTCCCCTTTCATGTCAATCAATCAATCATGACATCATCTGTCATGTGTGATCTAGACTTTGTCCCGGAGATAATTCTCTTTGGAAATACATCAAAGACATTAATTAACTTGACGTCATCTGTCAGACATACCCTGGAAACAATTTGATTAATGACTGACAGCACAGGTGTTCCCCGGAAACTCATAACATTTGGCTCGAGCGTGCCCAAAACAACAACAACAACAACATTGACCTTGGAATTCGCTGAGAGCGTGCCCAAAACAACAACAATAACATTGACCCCATTAACCACGTGTTCCCCCAAATGACTCTATTGCGTGCCCAAAACAACAACAACAACATTGACCCCATTAACCACGTGTTCTCCCTAATGACTCTATCGCGTGCCCAAAACAACAACAACATTGACCTTGACCCCCATTAGACTCGATCGATAATCCTTGAATAAACAATGTAAAAAAGTTATAGGTGGCAGCAGGGGTGTTCTCGTCGGAGTCAATAAGGCCCTTCTACTAGAATCTACCTTGGGGAGGGAGATTTCTGGGGGTTGGATATTTCTGGGGAAATAACACACTGGGGAGATTTGACAGAATTACCATACGAAATTGTTTTTAATTGTCTTATATTCTCTTTGCCAAATTTTTCATGAGGAGATGTTCCCGGGGGAAATATCCAGGGGCTTTTTCTGCAAGTTTTGATTTCGGGGTAATAATTTCCACGGAAAGGGGCATTTCTGGAGCGGTCGAGAAACCGATTAGAGATTAAAATCTTAATCAAATGAAAGAATGTTAAGGAGGATTTATCAAGCTGAACCGTCCACAAGCAATTTTACAGGGAGGGGTATTCTAAGCTAGGAGGGAACCGTATGGAGAAAATTTGACGGGGAGGGATGCATTTTACATTGGATGAAATTTCCACCGAAGAGGTTTCCTCGAGGGGGAGGGCTATATTTTATAGAGGGTTAGCTAGATTAATCTTTATTATTTGAAAAACGAACAGAAATTATTCCATTTATAAAAAAACCATCAAAGAGAAAAATCTCAATGAAAAAAAAAAAACAACAAACGAGACTGCGGTCAGTGGAGAGAAAAGAAAAGACAAATGCAAAACAACGCGGATATTTCGCCTGTATCACAAATAAGGCGTCTTCAGCACGAAAGACAGAAGAAGAACAAGGTAAAAAAAAAAACAAGTTAAAACTAAAAAACCAATAAAACCACCACCAAAACAAAAAATATGCAATTGGCGCAAACTGATCCACGTAGGGAAAAGATGCTAATATGGAGTTACTTCAGTGAGAACACCAGAGCAACTCCGGAAAAATAAAAGAAATGGAAATTACTTTAACTATTCTGTTGCGAAATAATTCTTTTATTGGCTATTATTGAAGCAATTCGATTTGGTCTAGCAGGTAAAACAGTCCCCTGGTGATTATTTATAATCTTAATTCCCTTATTGACTGTTGATTCACTCTTTAGAAGATTATAATAAATTGGTTCAATATTTAAACTACCTGTGTCCCTATTTATTGAAAGCTTAGCAAACATATGTTTTTTAATTTCAATGCCTTCTCTCGCCCATTGTGTATACCCCTTATCATTTGAAATAGCTAAGGCCTCGTCAAATTTTACAAAGTGATCTGGTTGAAACCAAATATGTTCTGCTAAAGCTGAAACAAAAGTTTCTGGAATCTTGCTTAACTGTAGGGTTTTTTCAATTGAATTTCGGTGTTCAATAAACCTTTCAACAAATTGTTGGTGAGTCCTACCAATAAAGAACTTCCCACAAGAACACAGAATTTTATACACCCCACTTACTAAATTACCCCGGGTTAAATTCTTACCAGAACTAAAGAAATTCTGGTAATTTGTTGGCCTCAACGATTGGAAACATGTATCAATACCAAACTTACGCAAAACCCGTGAAAGTTTCTCACCCAAACCAGGTACATATGGCAATGAAATGAAACTTTTTGATACATCTAAATCTAAAGACTGAGAAACCCCAATAACCCTACGATCATGTTTATAACGTCTATTTTCAATTATTTTGTCAATGAACTTAATTGGGTAATTATTACAAAACAAAATGTCCCTTTATTACAAAATTTTATCCCTTATTACAAAACAACTCCGAATCCAGAAATTCCTGGGAACAAATTCTAAAGGCTCTATCCACTAGTGAAATTACAACCCCCCGTTTTAACGACATAGGGTGGCAAGAATGAAAATTCAAATACCTATCATTTTGCGTTGGTTTTCTGTAAATCGAGAAAAGTAAATGGAGATCCCTTTTAATTAATAAAATATCCAGAAAAGGTAATTTATTATTTTCCTCAAAATCAACTGTAAATTTAATATTATTATCAAAACTACTTAAATAGTAAATTATCAAAACTGGCCAGTTCGGCTTAAGATCTTTCATCCATTTATAAAAGTTTGCCCCCCCCCCCTCAATTGCTCTTTACACCAAGGTTTGACTATTTGTCCCGATTTTTGAAGACCGTCTTTTGAACTATGGGGGGTTGTTTAATCAGAATTGTAAGCTTGTTTAAAAGTGATAACAGCCTTAGCGTAAAGAGCAAGGTATTGAGGAGGGGACAACCTTTCATAAACGGAATAAAACTGCCAATATTAATACTCAATTTTTTTATTTTTCACTTAAGATTGATTTCCGGGAAATAATTTCCACGAAATTAGGCATTTCTAGAGTGATTGAGAAACTATTTAACGGTTAAAGTTCTATTCAATTTAAAGAATACTAAGGAGACTTTTTCAGGCTGAATCGTCCCCAAGCAATTTTACAGGGAGGAGAAATCTCAGCGAGGATAGAGCTGTATGGTTGGAATTTGAGGGGAGTACGCTTTACATTGGATGAAACTTCAAAAGAGGAGTAATTCGTGAGGGGGAGGGGGTATAGTGAGTCAGATTTACCGGCATAATTTGAAAAACGAACAAAATTGTTCCATATATGAAGGGTTGCCCCTCTTTAATACCTTGCTCTTTACGCTAAACTTTTATTGTTTGTCCCAATTTTTTAAGAGAGTCTACTGAAACACAGGGGCCGTTTAGTTTGAATAGGAGCCTTTTTTAAAAGTACTAACAGCTTTAGCAGAAAGAGCAAGGTATTGAGGATGGGGGAACCTTTCATTTACGGAATAAATCTGCCAAAATCAATTTACAAATTATGTTGAAATTTTTCAGGTACGGTGAGCCGAACTCGAACCTGCATTAGTTGAAAAACCGCTCAGAAAAAACACTAGTTTTAGATGAAAGTAAGGAGCGACATTAAAACTTAAAACGAACAGAAATTATTCCGTATATGAAAGGGGATGTCCCCTCCTCAGCGCCTCACTCTTTACGCTGAAGTTTTTATTGTTTTAAAAAGTAGAGTTGTGACAAAGAGTCAAACTTTAGCGTAAAAAAAAAGAAGTAATGACGGTTATGCTTTTTGACATAGTTACGTGGCCTTGGCCAGCATTTACCTCATTTTTAAAAGTTAGAACATAGATTTATTAGGCCTAATTCTCCATGGGTGCGCCCCGGCAGTCTTTCAAGGAAATTTTCGAGTAGCTCATTGTTTCATATTTTTTTTCCCCAATTACTTTGCGAGTAAGTCCACTTGGATAATCATAATACCTTTAAACTTTATTTTTCATTAAATTGAAATATTCAGCCACCAAATTTTAATTGCGTCTCCAGTAACAAGTCAATCTGTACTTTCTGGTTTTTATGTTGTATTGTTGGACTGACGACGCATCTTGACTACTAAGGTCCTCGCGTCGGTAAATATTAAATATTAATTACGTAAAGTGTCTTTTAGAATGTACCATTACCATAGCAAACATTTAACCCTAGAAAGGTAAGCTTCCCAAAAAGTTACGTAGATGGTAAGCTTTCGTAAAAAATACTACTTGCAGAAACATTGACTTTTAAAACTCATCACTTAAGTATATTTTAAAAGTAAGTGGGAATTATCAAAAACAGATCTTCAGATAATGTTTTACACAGCACAAAAGGTTGCTTTCATTTCTTGGAGTCACATGGTATGCATGACTTCGCACGGTGTTCACCGCAGAACGGCTTTTTGCAGTGGTTGCAAAAATTGGTAGTCATTCGGCGAATGCGCGCTGGGCAGAGGCTGCAGGTCGTTCTTCTCCCTTCCACAGACGTTCCTGAATGTATTTCACCTGTCACCTCCATTGTTTGACTGATATCGAGTCTGATCGAGCGCTGCAAAGTGGGGGTTTCTAAGCGAGTGGTCATATGCAGCTGGGTCAACTCTTTGAACAGAACATTCATGAAATCTTTTCGTGAAACTGGTCTTCCACCAGATTTTGAGATATTGAAGGAGTAGATGACATAACTGTTGATACACGCGATGTTGATCAGCCCATAAAACATGCACATGGGCCACCTGTTGGTCTTCTGAGCCGCTGACATTGAACTACACATTTGGTCAAATGTGTCTACACCGCCTTTGGTGTTATTGTAGTACTCAATGATCTCAGGCTTCTTGCTTGGATACGTGATACTAGTACCCTCATGGCAAGTTGACAGAAGCAGGACCATTTTTGATGGCTTAGGAAGATAAGACACTAGAGTCAGCTCCCGATCGAAACAGAACATTGAGGTTCCTGTGATTCTCCCTTTGCTTACAAGCAGCTCTTCCAGAATTTCTCTCTTGTTTTTTCGTACTGTACCAACTGTGGTCAGTCGATACGGTTCTTTCAGTAGTTCTGCTGCAAACGGAATCGATGTAAACCAGTTGTCAGTCGTGACATTTCTATTTGTCAGCGTGAAAAATTTTTCCTGCTCATTTGTTAAATCAGAAAATAGCCAAATTCAGCATTTTCATGTGCTATTTCCTCACGAAATTTGCTACGAAGCTTGTCAACAACGTTAAAAAAATGATCTAACCTCATTGTCCGAAGAAGCTTACTAATTACCAAGTTTTGATCAAAAAATCCCTTTTCCTGAAATAGGTGAAAAAGTTACGTAGATGGTAAGCTTTCGTAAATTTTACTACTCACCCTTAATATCTCCCCAACCGGTTCAGATAATAAAACCTCAGTGACGGCACAAGAACTGGCTAGTCATAATATTAGCATATCGGGAAGGTCGGTTCGCGCAATGCATCCGTTTCCATGGCAACCGCGAAAAAGTGTTTTTGCGTCGTAAAATTTACGAAAGCTTACCCTTCTAGGGTTAAACAGAAGAGAGTAACTATGCCATTGTGTTGTAGAAACTTTCCTGTTTTTTTAAAAGCACAAACATAAGAAAAATCACACACACAAGTTAAAGAAAGCAATCCTACCATCTCCAGTGGAGAAAAAAACAAAACAGAAAATAGCAGTTGATAATTTCATGTGTTTCTGTCTTTCAGGAGGTACAATCCAAAGCGAAAGCAGCAAAGCCAAACAGATTATCTGTTTCTGTTCTGTTCTCTTATTGAAAAATACACGACAAGAAAGCTATTAATGCATAATTAATGCTACTACTTATTGTAAGCATTGGCAAAGAACATTTTTATTTTCAAAACTGAATTGCACTTATTTTTTATTTAAAAAGGAAGAAAACGTAGAATTAGGACTAGCCTTTACTGTTTAGCTAGTAAATAAGTTTTCGCTAAATATCTTATTAATCATTCTATAAAACTTACCAATAACACAGTCACTTTCCTTATATATTTTTGGAAACGTGCAATCATACAAAAAACCTTTGGGGGCAAGATCGACTCTACAATTTTGCCTCTCGGAGAAACAGTCAATAGTTCCTCTTGCGTTCGAACTTTCCAAGCAAAAGAACAATATTAAAAAAGTCAGCAAAATGTTCATTTTTACGTAAAGAATATAACACGACAGAAGTTGGCAAATAAGAAACTAAAGCAATTTAGCCGTTCATATAAAACGAAAGAGGTTCCCTCGATAAGTGACCTGAGAAAGACCGGTTTGCATAACTAGAAAATCTGACGGGTCTTGAAAATAAAACAATACTCAACTGAAATGTACAAAAAACATCCAAAAAACCAGTTAGATATTCCTGAAGATGATTCAAAATTCTTCCAGAAGTGACAGAATAGATGGAATATATATAATTTGGGGTATATAATTGCGCATTAGGGTTGGATGGGAGGGGGGGTAAGTTATTTGAACAGTGTGAAGTTAGAAAAAGATTTTTGCTACATAAATGTAGAATAATTGTACCTAACACATTAGGCATGCAGACCCGCTATATTTTACACCCCCCCCACTAATGTGAAAATATATAGCTCAAATTTGTTTCTAAAATATTATATTTCTATCTTACTTTGGTATATTTCATTAGGATTGAGCATCAGAGATACACATTAAGAAGATTATTAAGTAGTGGGTATATGATACAAGTACCCAAGACCATTTCTAAAGAAATAAAAATTATATAATAAATGCAAACAGAGAGAGACAAGAAACTACAAGTTATTCAAGCGGCTCAATTTCGATACAAATTAGGCCGTGTTCTATTTCTATTGAAATTATCTCAATTTTTGAACGAAAGGTTTGACTGACTTGCAACGTTCCGATCTCAGAACCAACAACCTGCCCAATTAAGTAAAATTCATTCTGATATTCGGGTTGTATACAAGATTAAGTTTTTCTGTTGTTAGACTACTATAACATGTTTTGTTAATGCACGGTATTGTTAATGCACGGTGTTAACAATACGGTGTTAATGCACGGTATTGTAAATGTTGTGTTAATGCACGGTGTTTTGTTAATGCACGGTAAAAAACTTTACGAAAAGCAGGTTTCCCAAAGAAATTAAAGAGCCATAGTAAACTTGAGACCAGAAGAAAATAAATTATACAACAATTCAAATTCAAAATGACCAAAAATTAATATTAGAGAATAAAGTAAACCCAAAATAAACATAAATCAAATAAGCAGTCATAGTAAACATTCAGATAATTACTATATGTGATAATTTTAGTATGTAATTAGTTAGATTCATTTATATTAGTACCTTTTATAATATAAATGAGTAATAAATATTAAAACAAGTAAAAATCAAAGTGAATATTCAAGTCAAACTAAAAACGTGCAAAAATCACTACATACAGGAGCTTGGCTATTTCCTCGTTCCCCCCTAACCGTATAAGTCTAAGGCCTATAGCGTCATTTGCGTTTTGTCAAGAACTTATGTGTCTTTAGCAGTCCTGGGCAAGAACTAATAGAAACAAACTGAATATTTGATTATACTAATATCAATCGCTCAAAACTCAGCAATTCAAGATTTTACTTCACTGTAAATTTGTTGGTCAATATTGTAAATATTCGTAATGTAATTTGTTTTCGATAAGATGCTAATGACGCAACATGCTTTAGACTTATACGGTTGGGGGAGGGGAAGGTTTATAGTAGTTTTGGGTCGTTTTGAGTTTGAACTGTACAGAAATTCATTTCTGCTTGTGTTAAGTTCTATATGGCTTTTTACTTTTCTTTGAAAAACTTCCCTTTCAGAATTTTTTTTTAGTTAGTTTCTGTTCTTTTTTGGTTTCAAAAGTTTATTTTGTTGACGTTATGAAAAGTTCTCCAGCTTTTCACGTCTCCTAAGTAAGAATTAGAATATCTAATTTATTAGATCTAATTAGTGTCCTTAGTTTTTTCAATATTCACCTCAATATTCCCTACAAGTTTCGACCAAGCACCATTAACCGTTCATGGGATATTGCGGATACATAGCAAGTGTCAAGATGTCGCTTTATAGGAACCTTGAAATTTTGAAAAAAACTTAATCATCAATTCCCTAAGAATATAATGATCCTGATTTACAATGCACTTACTAAGCCTCACATGCATTATTGTTCTACAGTTAGGCAAGTTTTTTTTCAAAACACATTTACAGAGACTAAATTCACTTCACGATAAAGCACTTGAAATTTTAGGCCCATCCCCAACAGACAATCAATAACATAACTTTACAGACTATCTTGAACTGCTTTTTGTTTCAATTTTTCCAGGAAAACTCTCATCATCATTTAAAGGCTTATTCAGTTTAGCTTCAGAAATCCATTTTTTAAATACAGATCTTCATATGAAATTTACATGGCCCCTACACCAACCGCTAGGTCAGATTTCTCTCCTAGAATTGCCTGTGCTAGGTAGTGGAATGCACATCCAAAAGAGCTGAAATCCTGTAGGTCTCTCAGTTGCTTTAAAAATTGAGTTAAACAGTTTCTAAACGATTAGATATTTATTTTTCATATCTAACTTACCTTAAATTACCTTAGATCGCACTTGCTAACAATAAGGAAGAGTCCAGTGAACGCCAGTTAGTGATGATAGGGCCGCGGGACATCTATTAATATTGTTGTTTTGCTCATAAAAAGTGTGTATCAATGCACAAGGAACTGTGTTAAGCGCTTTTGTGTATCTTTGTTCGTGAAATTAATACCCATATTAGACTTGAACTTTACAACCAACATGCATATAGTATCTTTTGATTGAACTCAACATCCTTCTCAATATTCTCTGTAAGTTTCAACTTAATACACTTAACTGTTTCTTAGATATTGCGCAAAATATTTTTAAACGATGGGTTTACATAATACCTTCTCACTTGGTTTAACAAACCCTGAAAATTTTATACCGTTAGCTAGTAAATCTTTATATATTACAAATATGTACTTTTGACTACAGGGATACACAGTTGTATTTTGATTATGTTTAACATCCCCCTAATCTCTGAAAGATTTGACTTAATATTCTTACCTACGTATTCCCGGATGCACATAGTCGCATGCTGATTAAGTTCAACATCCGCTTTAGCATTCTCTGAAAGTTTCAACTTAATACCCTTACCTATTCCTGAGATATAAATTACAAACATGCCATTTTAAGAACCAGATTACATATGATGTCTTTTGATTTAGTTCAATATTCTATTCAATATTAGCTGAAATTTGTAACTAAATAATTGCAGTTAAGCCTAGTAGCAACTGGGATGCTAATAGTGTCGTGAAGTTTAATACCCCTCGCGACAACCTTTTAGGATTCCATACGATCAGAAGCACCCTTTGTACAACTTGGATGTACATGAAGTATTTTGATTTAGTGCCACAACACCCTCACAATTCAAGTAAACTTTATAATACCATTAGTCATTCACCCGTCCTAGCCGAGTGGTTAGCGCTCCGGACTAAAAATCCTGAGTTCGAGTTCGAGTCCTGGTGTCACTGGTTAATTAGTTTGGGACAGATTTCAACTTCACTTTTTACTTCCCTCACAAAAACTTTGTTATTATTTTAATTAACGTAAGACATTTTGACAGCCTCGACGCATTGTGCCATTTTGACACGCAAAATGCCGTTAAACTCCTTTGATTTACTTAAATAGCTTTAGTTGTGATATTAGAAATTGTATAAATATTTACAATCTTAGTAGCATTAGCAGTACTAATAGCAGTAGTCAGAATCGCAAGCAATAGCAGTTGCAGTGACGAGCTTTCACACTCATCGCAAGCTTGGCGCAGTTGAAAGTAGACAGAGTCGAAATCTCAGTAGCATTTCATTCCTCGTTGAATGAACATCTCTGCTGTGCACTGTTTGATAGCTAGCTGCTGACGTCATAACAGTAAATCTGATTTTTGAATACGTATAAATTTGATTTGGATAATTTGAATAGCAGTAGTTTGAAATGTCACAGTGCGGTGGGGAAAATTGACAGGCTCCCACATTCCACCAGACCCCCATCTATAAGGGTGTCTGTCTCCGCATAGCGTGGCCCTGTCCGTTAAAGATAAGTAAACTTTCGTTTTATTGGGTGCGTATTTTCATCATGGTACAGTTTCAAAAGGGAGATTACGTTAGCAGAGTTCAAGGGATATCCGCTTTGGCCAATTCGGATTGTTAGCAGTACTAGCCAAGAAGAATGCCAAAATTCATTGCATTTTGCTATGGATCCCATGACTTTCAAAATATGTTAAAAGCTAATCTTCTTTCGTATAATGACAATTATTCAGGAAGCTTCGAAATAAAAACAGCTAAGGGCCTTAATCATGCATTCGGCGAGTGCAAATCTTCTCCTGATATTTACCCTCAGTTTTTGAAAAAGAAAGATGCAAAGGGCTTTGTAGCTGATCCGACGGTTATAGCTTTAACAAAAACGTCTGCAATCCGAAATCAGCTTATTTTAGCACAAGTTGAAGTAACCAAGGTTCAAGCTGGCCTAGTTGAAGACATAGAGAAAAAAGTTCAAGAAAAAGTGGATGCCATCGGAAGTGCAGGAGGCTCGGCACAACTAGCACAACTTCATTGTTTCGGAAATGAATGATTCGAACACGCTGAAATACAACGGAATATTTTAGAAAAGTGAAAAAATGTTTTTTCACTCTGAAAAGCCAGATTGAGACACTAGAGCTTCGTGTAGCTACAATGGAGGAGAGGCTGGATGATTATGAACAGGAGTGTTTAGTTGATTCTTTGTTGTCGTTTTTTTGGAGTGAAACAGCCCCCGAAACTGACCTGGCCACTGCCGTGCTGGATATAACAAAGACAGTGAGGGTTAATGTTCGTAGAAAACAGATGTTAACCGTGAACTGCTTCAGATTACCGAACGAACGTCAAATAACCAGACACCTTCGCCCGTTTTGTCAATTCTCGTCAAATTTGCGACTAAAGATATGGCGCATACTGTTTTCAAAGCGAAATCAAAGCTTATTAATTCAGGTATATTCATTACTGAATATCTTACGAAAGCAAAAAAAATCGATACTTCATTTTGCAAGAAATCGATATTATGTAAAGAACGTGTGGACTGATCGTGTCCGTGTTTACAAGCGTGAGCAAGCTGATAGTCACCCAAAACGCATACATTCGCTTGTTGAAACCATTTAGTTTTAAGTCTATTTGTGATTTTGTGTTTTTTTTCATATTTTTTCTTTTTCAGTATTTTAGTTCTAATTTTATATATTTTTTATTTCTTGATGGGGAAAAGAAATTAGACTATTTTTTTTATATGTTGAATGATATTTCTTCATTGAAGAGACTTGTGTTTAATCCGCTTTGTATTTTTGTTACTCGCCTGTTCTCACAAGTCATTGCATCAGTTTGGGATTTTAGTTCTTTGTTATTTGAAAATGATTTTACTTGGTATTTATGTTTTGGGTACATAAATAAAACGGAGCTGAAGTGTTATACTTTTTTTTTCTTTCTTAATTTCAGGAACTGTGTAGTAAGATTAATTATTTAAGGAAGTCACTAAATTTATTTAATATTATTATTACCAATATTTTCAATAGCATAAACTGTATATATGTCTTAACTATTGATATGATTGTTGTGATTTTATTTTTTTTTGTTCGTTTATAGCCTCTTAGTTATTGTTTTTTATTTATTTTATTTTATTTTGTGTGTGCTGTGGTGCAAGTTTGATACACCATCTCTTTCAGTTTTATGAATTTTTCTAACTCAGGCTCTGGGGATGTTTACTCCCTTGATGGGCGTTTACTTCGATTGCAAATTAACCCATTAGATATTTTGAGTATTGTTAATAATTCTATTAGTCAAATTAAAAGAAATTCTGTAAATATTTCCAAATCAATTACTAGTAAGTATGTTTCCGATTTAAAGTCGGCTTCTAGACGAGATGATCTTTTTTCGGTCCTTCAACTTAATACTCAGGGTCTATGTTCATCGATTGATCAGTTGAGACAGATGGTTTTTGATGGGTGACCCAATTTTATCGGATTATGTGATACTTTTCTTAATTCTAGTAAGGAAATGCTTTTAGATATACCCGGTTACAAAATGGAGCGTTTAAATTGCAAAAGGATGGCAAAGAGTGGTCTAGTAATGTATATTTCTGGTGTTCTTTCCTATTCGGTTCGAAGCGATCTGACAAGGAATGATGAAAGGGTTTTTGAATTCCTGTTTATTGAAATTAAATTAAAAAATACGGTTTTGATAATTGGTAATGCTTATAGATCTCCAAGTTAATCCGTAACTTCTTTTCTTCAGGTCGTTGATGGGGTCTTGGATTTAATAGGCAGACGATCGTGTGAACTTGTAATAATGGGAGATTTTCCTTTAACTCTAATCAATATGGCACCCTCTACCACGATGGATTTTCTATCAAATATGCTCGCTGCTGGGGGTCTACCAACAAACATTATTCCGAGACGTTTAACTGATGCGTCAGCGTATTAAGATAAGATAAGATAACGTGTATTTCAAGCCAAAATTTGGCCATGTACACAAATAACATACAAGATTAACAAATTACAGCACTCGTCACAATAATAAAGAAAAAAAAATAAAAACTACTCTCTTCTTTTTGCAAAATACTCATCAAAATATCTTCCCACTAGACAAATAAATTGTGACGCCGTACTTTTCAAGGCATCAGGAAGCAGCACTCCATCATTCCCAAATAAATTTTCCCTTACCCCCTAAAGACCTCGACAACGACTCAGACAATGCTCCAAATTTTCCTCCTCTTCTTGGCAAAGAGGGCAAGCAAACCTACCGTCCGGGACACTTTTCCTCCTCTCAAAAACTTTCAATCTCGAATGAATCGGAAGGCAATTAGATCGTAGCTGCATCCAATATGTAAGGTATCTAGACGGTAAATTTAACTTAAAGTAAAATTCCTGACCATAAATTATCTTAACCTCATTATAATACCTTAAAGTTTCCGAATTCTTAATCTCCTCGCCCCATTTCTGTATCGTCTGGTCCTCCAGCACCCGCTTAGTTTCCTTCTCCAACTGTAATTGTTGACTAGTTGGTCCAAGGCCGTCATTCCATGCGAAAGAAAAACCTGTCTTATCCAATACCTCTTTAACTTTAAAAGGCCAAGATCTTTTCCTATGTAGCTGAAGTTACTCATCATATGCAGCCTTCAGTAACCTATCACTGGATAACTGTACAACCCTTGGCCAAAATTTTATCATTTGGACTGTCCTATAACTTTTAAGAGACCACAGTCCAAGGTCTCCTTTCAGAAACTGGGTATGGGTCATTCTATGCAACCCGTACAATCTCTTAAAATAACCTAGCTGAACGCTTTCTAACTGGGCAGCGTTCTCATGTCCCCAAATCTCTGCCCCGTAATGGAGAATCGGCATAATCTTAGATAGAAAAAACCTCTTATGCAAAGACAAATTCTTTATTCCACTAATTTTATTCCTGAAAAGTGAAAATGTTGCAGCTGTTCCCCTATTTAACACTTCTTTAATATGAGAACTCCATCCACCATTACTTTGGAAGACATAACCAAGATACTTTATTTTTTCAACTACTTCTAATTGCTGTCCTCCAAATACAAATATATTATCTATTTTTTCATTCCTTTTACTGAAAACAACCACTTTAGTTTTCATAACGTTCAGCTGTAACTTTTTCATTTGTAAATATTCCTCAATTAAATCCAGTAACATCTGGAACTCCCTTGCCGACTTTGCCACCAATGCAGTGTCATCCGCAAATAATAACACCGAAAATTAATCTTTCCAAGACACAGCTTTGGAGCCCATTTTTCTTCCAGAAACTCCACCATATCATTCAAAAACAAACCGAACAGTCTCGGGGACATGGCGCTGCCCTGCTTCACTCCTTTCTTAAGGTCAAATAGCCTGGAAAATCCCGAACCTGCGACCCTGACCATAGACTTAGTCCCAGAATACATACCAACAAATAAAAGAATAAAACTTAAAGGTAGACCTACATCTCTTAAACACTTTTCAAGGAGAGCTCTATCTACATTGTCGAATGCCTTTTTGAAGTCTAGAAACACAACATACAGCTTTTTTCTACCTAATCCATACTTCTCTATCAGTGCACTTAACACAAATGCTCTATCCGACGTACTATACCCTTTCCTGAAACCACCCTGCTCCTGTTTAATTACCCAATAACCCTCCAACCATTCATTCAACCGATTGTCCAAAACCTTTCCTCAAATTTTACTAAGTGCAGGCGCTAATGCTATCAACCTATAGCTATCATGATCACTAGGACTACCTTTCTTAAATAGAGGTGCCATAATCGATACTTTCCATAGGGAAGGCCATACACCACTACTTATAATTCTATTAAAAATATTCACTAAAACTAGCAAAAACATCAAGAAACCTCTTTAACAAAATTGCTGGTATACCATCTATTCCTGGCCCTGATCCTCCCTTCATCTTCTTAACTACTTTCCTAACTTCATCTGAGGTTACCTCCTTCACTAACTCATAATCTTTTTCTTTCATCGGAAACTGCGGAGCAACCCTCCGTATTTTTCACTATCAAGGCCACTAGAATCTTCATCTATACTCTCAAGAAAACTAGGCCAAGTATCAGCTTCGGGGATTTGTAATTGGCCTTTTCCTTGTCCATTCTCCTGCCTTATTCCTGACCAAAATTGCTTTGTATCCCCTAACATATAAGCCTTCTCTATCTCTTTCTGTTCCTCTCTAATTTTCTCTCGTTTTTTCCTCCGTTTTAGCCTGTTATATTCCCTTCTCCTTTCCTTAAACCGTAAAAACAAGCTCTGCCTTTCTTCCTCTACAGAGCAAGCATTTACCAAATCTAATAACTCCTCCAACTCCTTTTTAAAAGAACTACATTCATCATCAAAAAAACTATTTTTCCTTTTCATATTTGGTTTCTCTGACACACGAGCACACTCATAAATAAAAAAACCCAAATCTTCCAAAATTTCATCTATATCTCTTGTTTCATCATGCAGACTCTCAACTTTCTCAATTATTTTAGGCCAATTAAATCCTCTTTCATCAACTCCAGCTCCTCTTTACTCCATTCACTCTTTAAAAACTTCCCTGAAAAACAAAGATCCTTTGTAACCCTCCTAGTAGGACTATCACCTTTTTTATTCCTTGGAACTCCTCTTCCAAGGCAAAGCTTAATCTCAACTGGTAAGTGGTCAGAGCCTACGACCCTAAGAACCTCAACATCAACTGTCAGGGCCACGAGTTCAATACCAACCAAAAAATAATCAATTACACTAGGGTTTGTCCCCGACAGACAGGTAAACTCACCCTCCCCCCATCCTTGCCAAATCTTCCATTTCCAATCACTAATGCATTGTCTGAACACAGTTCCAGAAGCCTTTTACCCCAACAATTAACCCTTCTTTCAATATCTTTGCTCCTTCTAGATGTCTAATAAATATCAGGTATCAGGTCCGGCGTATCAACAAATGAAACTTGATTAATCTCCTTACATAATCCCGTATAAGTATTAAAGTCCCCTACCACCAAAAAATAATCCTTATCAAAATGTGATCGCAATTGCCTAAGCTCCTCCTCTAATAAATTCCATGTCACTTCTACTACATACGAACTATTCTGGGGGGCAATATACACGGCACCTAAAATCAAACTTTTACCACTAACAAGATGAATCCGAACCCATATACGTAATATTCTCCGATACACTAGAAATTCGAGAATTTTTACGGAAACGACCTTGCTTAATTAACAACAAAATACCTCCATAATATCTCATATTCTTTGCTGGTTTACGCGTCACATTTTCTACCCAGTATCCTACAAAATAAGGCACTGTATCGTCACTATGCCACGACTCCACAAGAGCAATAATATCAACACCACCTAAGTCCTTCAGTACTTGTTAAACCTTATTTCTCACACCCTGGACATTCCATATGATTACTCGCATAGAGTGAACATGGCCACACTGTCCCTATTCACTTAGAACAAGCTGGTCATGTGTTGGCAGGACAAAGGGCGTTTCTGGCTCATCAGGTAATTATGAAAGTCTATAATAATATTTTGATGACGCAGCTTTGGTGCTCCTCGACTGACCTCTGTAGTTAGCTCTTCCGCCGCCAGATCTAGAGCCCTTTCTTGCAACATTACGGGCATCAATACGATTTTGATCGTCCAGGCTTATGACCTCCCAGACTTTTCGCTTTTCAGTATTTTTCGCAGCTATTGGAGAATTCCAGATAGGCCGCGGAGCCCCTTTCTAGAAACTCGGTTTCGGATCACGTATATTAAATTCGATCACCGTCTCGATATCACTCTCGGCTTGACTATCACTCTCAGAGCTTTCAGACACCAATCTGCCAGCGACGGAAATGTCCGTTTTTTTTTGCTAGCCGGTTCTTTAGCTAGTTCGACTTCTTTTGTTTCTGCTAACCCGTTTCGAGGAGGCCCCTGTTTGTTCACTTCACTGGAGCTGGTGGTTACTTCCTTAACACATTCCGAAGAAAAGTCATAAACAGACACTCTGCCGTCGATGTATAACTTTTCACCCCTAAGCCTAGCTTGGTGGTGTTTCGAAAAGCGTACTCTAAGACTGGTTTAAGGTTTTTACGGGTTTCCCTTTGCCTGGCACTATAATCAGGGGCAGCCGACAACCCATTCCTCTTCAAAATGGGATTAGACTTAAGAATTATCCTGCGAAATTCAACAGAGTTCATCTTTAGTAAGAATGTTCCCGCACGCATTCTGAACACGTCTTTGACGTCACAACGGTTCAGATTTAAGTCCGGTATACACTTATTAAGAACCATAATTATTTCTTGCTTCAGCGTATATATAGCAGGATTAATAGGCTCGAAGTTATATAGGACAACATTACATCTTCTCAGTTCTTCATCAAATGCATCAGCCCGCATGGTAGCTGCTCGTAAATTCTTCCGAAGCATCTCAATTTCTCCTTTAATCTCTTCACAAGCTTTGACATTTTCAGATAGTTTTTGGTTCAAAGAAGAAAACTGGCTTTCAACTGATGTAACCTTCACTAAAACGTCCGGCAAAGTCTTTTCAGTAGCCTCAATTAATCGTGGTATCAGATCTAGCTTGAAATTAATTTCCCGTAAAAACTGAGCACTGGCTGTACCCTCAGGCATAGCCTCAGTTAAAGCTATAGTCGCTCTGTTTGAGTTATTCATTTTTCAAAAATCTCAATCCTCCCACACACTGCTTATGTATTCCTGCTTCAGTAATCCAAATCACGATCAATAATCATATATAAATAACCGTCCAGAGATATTATCACAAGAGTCTAAATTCTATTTCGTATTTCACTTGCAAGCAACACTGAATGAAAACAGATTTTCATTCAGAGAAATGATTCATACTTATTTCAGAAATGTCAAATTAAATACCAATTGCATAGTTAAGTATCTGGTTTCAAGGTTATCCGTATGAAAAATATATAAATAAAAATACTCTATTACAGATTTAAATTTCAAGACATATACACACTGCTTGCGTATTCCTGCTTCAGTAATCCAAACCACGATCAATAATCATATATAAATAACAGTCCAGAGATATTATCACAAGAGTCAAAATTCTATTTCGTATTTCACTTGCAAGCAACGCTCCCCGAGGTGATGTTCATCAGACGAGCGCTGAATGAAAACTGATTAATTGATATGATATTTAATTGATAACATTTTTTCGTCTCTTGATTTGGTTCGGAATTCTGTCGTAGAGAATGACATTTCAGACCATTTTCCTGTACTTTCCAATTTTTAACCTTGAAAAACCGTTGAGTAGGAATACTCCAGCCTCTGCTTCAGCTTCTTTTAGGTTTTGTCTGAATAAATTGATCCGCCTAAGATCCCTTTTAGCTGAGAGCATATGGACTAATTTTGGTGAGGATAATGATTTTTGTTAAAAATTTGATTCCTTTTATGAGTCAGTGAAATAGTCTATTTTTGACGTATGTACTCTGTCCCCCTCTGCTTCAAGGTAAAAAAACTCTATTCATCTTTACCCATGGATGACCCCTGGCTTTTAAGTCAGCAAATCCATCTTTGAATGCTGCATGTCTTCAGCAGTTTTAACTCTACAGGAATGTTCTTTGTGCCGGAAGGCCAAATTCCTTTATTATTCCAAAATATTCTCGGATTATGTGAAGGATATTAAAAAACTTGGCAAGTGATTAATTACGTCCTTAAACGTTCTTCTCCGGCTCCTTCTATCCCTCCAAGTCTTGTAGTCGGTCATATGGTTGTTGAGGGTGCTCCATCTGTTCAAGAAGCATTTATATCATATTTTGCCAATATTGGGAAAACTACTACTTCTTCAGCCAGCTCTTTGCAGTCACAACCAGATTACAAATGTGATTTTGGTCCGCCTTTTCTCAAATCGATGGTGTTGTATCCTGCTTCTGATGTTGAAGTAGCCAGGATTCTAAATAGCTTGAAAGGTTCTTCGTCGTCTGGCCCAGACTGTATTCCAACTATGGTAGTTAAATTCATTCTTCCTTCAATTATTTCTCCATTGACAAAGCTTATAAATCTTTCTTTTGAAAATGGGATTTTCCTCAATTCTCTTAAGCGAGCTAGAGTAATTGTTTTATATAAAGGTGGACCAAGAAATGATCCAGCCAATTATCGCCCTATATCTTTGCTGTCTGTTTTTAGCTAATTTTTTTGAAAGACCACGCTTTCCTGTCTACTTGCTTTTCTAGAGGCTAAAAGATAGAGGCTCATGATGCTCGGTTTGGCTTTTGAGCTAAACATTCTGCGGAGCATGCGTGTGTAACTCTTTTAAATTTTATCCACACCACGTTTGACTCTGGTTTGATTCCTACTGCTATATTCCTGGATGTCCGTAAGGCTTTTGATTCTTTAACTCATGAGATTCTGCTCTATAAGCTATCACACATCGGTGTAAAAGGACAGGCTCATATTTTGTTTGGTTCCTATTTGTTAGGTAGAACTGTCTCCGTAGATTCTCTTTCCCGGTTTTCGTCTGAAGTTGAGTTTGTTCCTCAAGGCTCTGTTCTTGGACCGTTTCTGTTTTTGATTTATGTTAATGACTTTATAGTTGTGGGCAAGAAACAGAAACTTACAGTCTGCTGTCGCCTGTGCATCCTGAATCTTTAATGCTAAAGAAAATCCATCGCTTTCGCAGGATGAGGACACTCTCGCTGCTTTCGCTGATGACAAAACGGTTAGTACTGCATTAGGAGCTGAGTCTAAAAGGCTTCCCAAATTAGTGAAATTTTTTGAGAGAGTCGTTCTTTGGTTCGATGCTAATTGCCTTGCCTTAAATGTTGCTAAGACAAGTTTTTTTTATTTTTTCCCGTATTTCTGTGGCGTGCCCTGAGTTAACTGATATCCAGCTTTCAAAGGGAGCTCTTGGTAGACCAAAGAGTCGGTATGTCCCTTTTCTCGGTATTCTTCTCGATGAAAACCTTTCATTCAAGCATCATATTGGACTAATTAATATAAAGGTCTTAAGGAGTCTTGGAATTTTGAGAAAGCTAAAACACATTTTTCCTGGATCAGTTCTAAAAATTCTATTCCATTGCTTGGTTCAGTTCTACGTCTCTTGTTGCCCTACTATATGGATGTCAACTTTTTCTTCTTTTTTGAAACCACTATCTAATGTATATGATAAGGCAAAAAGGCTAATACAGGAAACGAATTGTTCTACAACTAACCCAACTAGACCATTACTTGATTTGCAGTCTCTCTACATTCTTTCGTGCGTGTCATTCACTTTTCATCAACTTTATGATGATGTTCCCACAACCCTTCAATTACTCCTTCTTTCATCACTGATAAGTCTACACATCATCTTCGAAATTCAAGAAATATTAATATTTTATTTACTCCATCGGTCAGGTCTGACTTTAATCCATTAACTGCTTGTCATATCGTTTGGAATAGCCTACCCGAGTCAGCTCAAGAATGTCAGTCGTTTGGTATTTTCAAAAGAATTTTAAGAAATTCTTTAATGTCTTGATGTTTCTTTTTGGAGAGGGGGAAGAGGGAGATGGGTGACCCTAGCCTGGGTTAGAAATTTTTGTTGTGAGGGGTGTTCAGTTTGTTAAAAATTTCTTGTGGGTTGGCTTCAAATTTATATTTGGAATTTTCTTTATTTCATTGGATAGTCCTATATATATACATACATTTTTATTTTTTTTTTTTGGGGGGGGGTCTCAAAATTTCGTAGTGTTTGGGTCTTTTAAATATTGTTTTTTTGTTTGTTTGTTTTTGCGTGTGTGTTGAGTCTTTGAAACGTTGAAATGCATTATATTGAAAATCCTTTTTTTCTTTTTTCAGTATTTGTTTCATTTGTGTATCTCCCCTTTTTTCTTTCGCCATAGAGCCTTACGGGGGAGTCTATGTTGAAGTGTTGTTGTTTTAAATTTATTGGTTGGATAAATTGATTGATTGATTGTTTGTTTAAGTCATTAGTAGTCGCAGTAGCAGTCGAATTGTATCGCAGTTGCAGCCGTAAGCTGTCGTGATCGCAAGTAGTCTCAGTCACAAGCAGTCGTAGGCATAGTTGCAACCGCAAGTAGTTTTAGTTACAGTTAATAGCAATCGAGTTCGATATCGTTCGCAGTCACGAGTAGTTACCGTTAAAACAGTCAAAGTTGTAACTAGCCTCATTATCAAATACAAATAGTCACGACTGCAGTCATAAGTAGTTGCAATTGCGTGTAGTCCCAAGTAGTCATAGTCGCTGTTGCAAATAGTGGCAGTTTCAGTCACAGCAGTAGTAGTAGTAAGAGGGGTCCTGAAAGTGTGAAGTTATTACCCTTAGCCCTTTCTAAGAGATTGCAGAAATACCGTTTTGATAGCCTGGATGTACACGTTGGACACAGTGCCAATCTCAAGTAGAGGTAGTTTAAGTCGCAAGTAACGACACTTGCAAGTAGCCCCAGGTAGTGATAGTCTCAGTCACAAGTAGTCACGGTAGTAGTAGCAGTAGTAGTAGTAGTAATAATGGTCTTTAAAGCATATTAACTAAAAAAAACAAGTTTTTTTTAACTGAAAGTAAGGAGCGACATTAAAACTTAAAACGAACAGAAATTATTCCGTATATGAAAGGGGCTTTCTCCTCCTCAACGCCTCGCTCTTTATGCTAAAGTTTGACTCTGTCTCACAACTTTATTTTTTTAAACAATAAAAATGCACATAGAGCCTTTTGATTTAATGTAAAGTCTCTTTCAGCGTTTCCTGAAGTGCTACCTTAATATCCTTAGCCTTTTCTGGCACACTTAGGATCAAACATTCCCCCTCTTTCTGAATGATTAATTTTATATGTAAACAGTGTGCACATTGCATAATTTACAACCTTTTCTCCAGGCCTGGGGGGGGTTAACATTTCCAGACGCATACATATTAAATATATTGACTAATGTAAACAAAGTGGGAATTTCGTAATTTTGACTAGTGTTAAGGGGGACCCAAAAAGGACAAGCGACCCCCTCTCCTCCAAGCACTGTTTAATTTTCTCATAAAGTTTCAAATTAAACCCCCCAGCAAATCTTGAGATGTTGTTTATGTGTCCTTTCGACAATCAGCATGTATATATTTTGTTTTGATTGTGTTCAACACTCCCCTCAGGATTCCCTGAAAGAAGTCACAAGTAAAAACATTACTAGTTGCAAGCAGTCGCAGTCACAGTTGCAAGTTGTTGCAGTTGTAAGTAGTCGTGGTCATTGTTGCAACCAGCTGCATTTACAGCAGCAATAGTAAAAGTAATTGTAGTCCTGAAAGTTTCAAGTTAATAACAGTACCCGTTCCTGAGATATTCAAGATACACCTTTTTGCTAATTTGTAAGCAGATATTTTGTGTTTATTTTGCTCAACAACACCTCAACATTTCTCAAAATTATGCCTCAATGCCCTTAGCCTTTTCAGATACACCGAGGATCATTTATCCCCCCCCCCTTTCAAATGATAAATCCTGCATGTAAATAATGGACAAATTGCATGTTTTTTTATTCCTTGCCCCAGGAGACGTGGGGGCTTGGTGACCACTAGAGGCATAGCTATTAGAGGTTGTAATTATTTTGAATAAAATGGCTTTTCAAAGCTACTATCAGCGTTAAGGGGGACATCTAAAACGGCCTGAGGGGGCTGGTTGACCTTTCATCATTTATAAACGGTACTAGACATTCCCCCGGAAAATTACACTTTGGAAATTTTGCCCCCCCCCCCCCCAATAGAAAATTCTATCACATGCGAAATTTAGCAGCCACAGAGAAAGAGCAAAATGGTTACCTCGACGTATCGATGACAGTCCTTAGGGGTAACGAAATGGCCAAATGTCATTTTGAATAGGGTAAAAAAAAATGACCAGAAATTTAATATGTATTTTCCAGTAACGAAATTGAGAAAAAATGAATTACATCAAACAGCTCATCACTTTTTTTTATTTTTTTTTAGCCAAAATGCGAACGAGAAAAAAATAACAGATCAGTAGGCAACGCTCTAGAGTTGTCAATACTAAAATGTCACAAGATTTCAATCTATTATAATTTATTTTTTTTTTTCACCAGAGCCACTGCATATGGACTGGATGGTCGTACAAAATTCGCTTTTTTTTAAGAATCAAAAGTGATTTACCGGCAACCAGCTCCCCCCCCTCTTCAGGCAAATTTATCGGACCTTTCAATTATGATGAACTAAATGGATATATCAAAGTTTCTTTTGAATGTCATTGGGGGGAAAAAGCATGGAAAGGGGACTAGTTGGCTTCCAATCTGTTTCGTCACTTAAAAGGAACTTAAACTTCAGGTTTTGTTTGAATGGGTATTACTCCAATCTTATGGGACCCTTTGTTCGATACAATCATCTCCAAAAAAAATTAAAAAAAAGGGCTTGAAACCTCTACAGTAAGGATTTCTGGTCGTTTCTTTTAGTTAGGAAGAGGGCAGAGGCCTCAAAAAGTGAATTTAAAAGAAAAACATCCCAACTCTAATTTATTCTTCAGAAAAAAACAAAATTAGTTCCATTTTTTTATTTATTTATTTATTTGTGCATTGGATTTCCTTTGGCCTAAGGACTTGATGATATTACTCATAGGACAAGGGGAATAAAAAGGTTAGCCCCTCTTCAAGCCCCATTTTTGATGGTCTTTGCTCATGCAAAAGCATTTGTTCATGAATCAGGCTTCTTTTCCCCCCAGGACTTAAGGCTATAAATTTCAGGCCGTCCAAAAAAAGCTTCATGGTCCTTTTTCTTACACAATTTATGTGCAAAGGAACACTTTATTTAATTTTTTTCAAATTGGCGTTCCCTTAGTCCATGAACCTGCGGATGTAAGTTTTCAGCAACATAGTTAGTGTCAGTTCTCGGACCCTTTAGCCAAGAGGCCGTGCCAGTAAGCTAATATTGCCTATTGTACACTAGATTCCCCTTAGCCCAGGTACATTTAAATTCCATGTAAGCTTTCAGAATATCAGATAAAATTTTTCTGGCCCTTTTTTATGCCCATGTTTGGGGCGATCCAATATTTATTTGATTTTTTTTTGTACATCAGGCTCCCTTTCATCCAATTGCTTTTGGTAGTTAGTTTGATCCTGTCCAGAAAACAATCTTTTTGACATTTTTCTACGGGATTGAGCCTCCAACCTATAATTTTTATTGTATGTTTTTACAATTTTTAATTCATCAAACCTATCAGAGAAAAAGCTGATTATGTCTGCTTTTGCGCTTCTCTACACTCTTCGTTGAAAACAAAACATACACATTGATGTCTAGTTTGCCAAGGGATGTTTTGGCAGAGGCATAGGTTAAAATTTCAGGTCATACATTCCCTCCTTTTTCTGTCTGTAAAGCCTATTTGTCAACAATAGACGAACCTCATAGTTTAGAACAGTTTCTCCCGGGGCTATTTGGGCCATGTCCTTCCAGATGATATATTGTTGAACCTTTAAGTTACTTAGAGCAAAATGACTATCTGATAATTATTATCAAAAGCTATAAGAGTACCTGGGGGCGGAAAAAGGCTAGCGGAACAGAATATTCATCCTCTAATCCAATGCAAAACAGTTCGTGGTAATGAGCTGTAAGTAAGGGGCGACTCGGCTCAATAGTAACCGAAACTCTAAAAAACGGAATTTTGACATCAATAGATATATCAAAAGAATCGACTTATTATGCTGATTCCAAAAATATTTAAGTTTCATTAAGTTTACTGGTACCCATCAAAAGCTACGAGGCTGAGAATTTTGTTTCTGATTTTAAGAAAAAAGGTGTAAATACCCATAATGGTCAAAAAAACCGCACCATCAGATTCAGCGTATTTGAGAACCCTATCGCGGAAGTTGCAAGCTCTCATCTACAAAAATGAGGAATTTTGTATCCTTTGCCAGAAGAAAGATCACGGATGCGCGTTTAATTGCTTTTTTTTTCCCAGGGGTGGTCGCGTCGAATAAATAGTCCTAGAATATTTTGGAAAAGACTCATTCGAATAAAAATTAAAACTTCTAGTGGCCTTTTAAGTGACCAAAAAGACTGAAATACAACTAGACCCCCTCCGGTACTCCTAATTTCCCCGAAGTCGTCTGATTATCATTTTGAAATAACCATTTTGTTCGGCATAGTTGAAAAATGCCGAAACTATGTCTTTAGGGATAACATGACTTTTCATAGCCCTTGGGGAAAGGTCTGTAAGTCATGAAATGTCTCCTTTATTTACGTATATTATTTGTTATTGGTAAGTATACAGACATTATATTTGGAGGGGAGGGGGAATTTTTTGTGGAGAAATTTTTCGCTGGGATAATATTCCTTAGGGAGTAAAATTTCCTGGTGTGAACTTTCCAAAAAAAATATTACACTGGGGGGAATTTGAAAATATTCCTATACAGATTTTTTTTACTTGTCTTACTTTCTCTTTGCCAACTCAATTTTGCATTTGGAGATGTTGTAGGGCAATTATCCGCTACTTTTAGTATGTTTCGATTTATGAGAAAAAATCCACGAAAAAAGGGATTACCAGAGTGATCAGTCAAACGATTAGAAATTATAGTCTTTTTTAAATGAAAGTATGCTAAGGAGATTTTTTCAGGCCGAATCACGCGCTAGAAGTTTTACTTTGGAATGGGATTTTCAGCGAGGATGAAATTGTCCTGAGAGTATTTTACGGGAGGAGGGGTGTATTTTACGTGGAAAGAAATATCTACGGAGTAGTTTCCCGAGAGGGGAGGGAAATTTTAATGGAAGGTGATCCACATTTACCGGAATTATTTGAAAAATGATCAAAAATTAAATAAAAACAAGTTCTTTTTTTAATTGAAACAAAGGAGAAACATTAAAACTTAAAACGAACAGAAAAATTTCCGTATATGAAGGGGTTAACCCCCTCCTCAATAACTTGCTCTTTACACTAAGAATTGACTGTTTTTCCTAATTTTTACGAACGACCCCTGAAGCACAAGGGCCGTTTAATTAGAATAGGAAACTTTTTTAACAGTTCTAAAAGCATAAGCGTAAAGAGCAAGGTATTGAGGAGGGGTTAACCCCTTTATATCTATAATAATCTCGATTTATTTTGAGTTTTATTCTTGCTTCTTGCTTTTAGTTTAAAAAAACTTGTTTTGTTTTTGTTTAATAGCCCTTAAAAAGATACTAAAACTTTAGATTTTAGACTAAATGATTTCCGTTCCAAATATCTACGACCACGCATTCCATACGGAGAGGCCAGGAAAAAATATTAAACATTATTAATATCAATAAACAGGACAAACATTACTCTAGACATATAAAAAAAATCAACTGAAATCAGGAAGCAACAATAAAGCTTAAAACAAATAGATATCTTATCCCTTTAAAAGAGCAATAATTATATTTTTGCCCGAAAACGGCTGCGCATTTCTTTTTTGAAAATTGACATCCTGGGATTTTTCTGGCCAAGATAATGATCTAGAGCTTGATCACTAGCTTGAAAAAATTCGCTGAGAGTTTCAATTTTCACAACAAATTCCCATTTAAATGACGTCAAATATTTCATTAGTATTTAACACAGTTTATATAATTATTATAAACTGTGGTTTATAATTATAAACTGTGTTATAAACTGGATAATTATATAAACTGTGGTATTTAATGACGCCAAGTACTAATAAAGAAGTTTTCATACATGTAACTGCAACGAGAGACGTCATATTCAGATATTTCACAAAAAAAAAACATTTGTGTATGAAAGATTTGCAACAACAAGGATCAAAATGAATAAAAAAGTTTTAACGAAAAGGCTGTATGCATGTTGTAGCATAATAAGCCATAATTTGTTCGGCTTTTTTTTTTAAGGACGTAACTTTCTCTCTAAAGAGTTCAACAAACAAATCCAAAACTAATATTTCATTTTACTTTAGCCCCATTCAGCGAAGGCAATGATTTTGCATCAATAGTCGTAATGCTTTTAGCTTGAAATTAGCTGATCAAATTTATCACAGAAATAATTTAGTGGCACATCCACCACAAACCCCCTGAAGGTGATTTTGAACCACGTATATATAACCAATTGTACTCTTTACACCTCAATGAAATCGTTAAAGAATCCCTTGAACAATCTTTAAATAATAAATTCTCTCGTAACCTAAGGGATCTCGTGGAATAAATATAGCGAGACGCAAGCAACTATTCCAAAGGTTACATAGAAATATGGGAATTTGAAGATGATGTAAATCAACCTGCTCCTTCACTGGGACAACAGCCTCGATTAGAGGTCAAGCGACAATGAGAATCAATATATACAAACCTGCCAAGTGTCAGGGACCAGCGGCAAAGCCATCGATCTCCCGGGACTTATTCTGTGCATAAGGTACATATTATTATTTATATCTTCTGTATATTTCTCCTCAATCCCTCACTCGTTACGCTAAGATTTTAGTGCTTTAAAAATACTACTAAAGCTCATGGTGTTTGAAAATTTGGGCATAAAAATGTAGTTTTTAGGCTTCAGGCACTCTCCCTCCTCCCTACACAAAGATCCAACAGTCATTCTCCCTAATAGCTAATTTTCAACCATGTATCACTGTAATTAATTTTATCAACTTAGTTAAATGAAACTTTAAATTAAATGCCTGTATTAACAATATATTTTGTATGGATTAAGGGCATGTTAAAAGCGAATGTACCGCCACAATGCATTGCTATCTCTTAAACTTAAAAGCTCAAAATAGATATTTTAAATAGTTTCAGGTAGACTTGCTATATCTGAATTTTCAATTACTAGTTTTTTTTCTATCTCTTTTAGCAGAAAATTATTGTTTTGTCCCGAAATTAGCAGGGGATACCACTGACTTTGCTCTGACAGTCTTTGTTACTACTTTGGACGGGCACTATAGCTTTAAGTTTTGTTGAAGTTAGACTTCTCGTGGCTTTGTAGGACCCTTGGTTTGACTGGGTAAAAATATAAACAAACAAACAAAGAAACGTCCGTGATCATTCATCTCGCAAACAACGCGAAATAAAATATTTTTATACATAGGAGCTGGAAAATTCTGCAGTAAAGTTTTCTTATATGTTTTATTTGATAGTGTAATTTTTATCAGCATAAGTGACCCTTTTGGGTGTGTTTTCCCCTTTCTAAGACGTGGAAGGTATTTTCAGACTACGAACCAATGTTTGGTGCGTAGTTTACATAATCATATGTGCATATGTACTATTCATTTAGTGAATAGTAGGCCTACCTATTTAGAACTAGCATAAAAAGTTAATTGCTTTGATGAAAACTGTGTTTCTTATAATTTTTGGTTACAAATAGCACGAGTTGCTAGTTATCACGAACTGTTTGTTGGGTTGCAACGTAGCAATGTGTTTAAGGCATATGTAAGGCTAGCTAGCATAACTTGATAAATCTGGCGATAAGTTTTGCTGGTAATTTATCATTAATGGAAAATCCTACTCGACTTTTAGCCAGTTCTTAAATTTCCTTACCATATAAACCAGTATTATTAATAAGAGAATACTTACCAATGACACATTCATTGTCTTTAAAAATTTTTGGAAATACGCAGTCACATAAGAAACCTTTAAGCGTAAAAAAGGGCCTACAGGTTCGACCCCCAGACGAACAGTCAATAATTCCTTTTGCATTCAAGCATCCAAGGGAGAGGAATAAAATTACACAAGTCCCTAAAATATTCATTTTTGCAAAATGAACATAACACATCCAGGTTATGATAGAGAATAGACTAAGAATCTTACATTGCTAAAAATGTGAACGAGGTTCTCTAGTAAAGAACCTATGAAATACCGGTTTGCCACGTTAAGCAAACCGATCCTTAAAAAACAAATCTCGACTAAAAGAAAACGTTATTTACAGACAGGATAAAGACGTTTATATCCAAAAGAGTAACATTAATTTTATTTCCAAATTAAGAATTTATATCCACAGTCTAAAATACCTACGTCTTTAATCGTCTATTAATTGTGCTAAAACAGAATTCATAAGACAAAGAAGTGACAATATTAAATTTCTTGGGATAATAATGGACTCAAATTTACCATTTAAAGGCCATGTAATTTATCTTCAAATGAAACTGTCAAGATAGATTTGAATGATAAATCATCCAAAATTTATTATGCCTTTTTTATCCCTGAAATCTTTTTATCATTCTTTATTACATTCATATACAAATTACTGTCCCATTATTTTTTTTTTTGAATAGTTTTAATCTTATTCTTCCCCTTCAGAGGCAACAAAATAATGCTCTGCGCATATTGAAACTCCAACCACTCCCACCATTAGTTCTCCTAGGAGGAAATAGGTCTTGATAAGCCCGAGTGCTCCAAGCTAAGGTTGGGGCCTCGTAGCTATGATTCACGTTCCCGTCCCTAGTGAGGCTAGAAGAGAGCCCTAAGTTGCACCTCATCGCGGTGGAGTGGTGAAACTTTCTACTGGTTGACTAGCCCAACCGGCGAAACGGCTGACGTAAAGTGGCGCCAGAGGTTTGGGAGCTGCTGGTCAAGAAAATTTCAATGAAACACCAATCGATCCAGAAGATTCAGTTATAACGATCAATACTACGGCGTCCATAGCATTGATCAGGATGATGCCTGATTCGAGAATTGAGAGAATTATCCCCACCAAGAAACTTCGAGTTGGTTCTTGAAATGTAAGAAGTTGCAATGCCGAGTCAACTCAGATGCTCCTTGCTAATGAAATGAAAAAGTAAGGACTCAATGTATGCTGCATTTCTGAGACTAGATTGAACGACATACTGACGAAATCAATTGACCTCACGGATTCAGATACATTTAAATTTTACAACTCTGGACGAACTAATGGGAGTGGTCTCCACGGAGTTGGATTCCTCCTGGACCCAATTCCTGCATCACCTGTCATCTCTTGGCAACCAGTGTCAGCAAGAATCTTCACCCTGAGCCTGAAAGGCCTGATTAGTAACGTGACTATATTGTCCGTTTTCTCGCCTATCAGAGATAGCCCTGAGGATGTCAAAAATACGTTCTACTTTGAGCTACAAGGAATGATTGACTCTGTCCCAGGACGCGACATAATATTTGTCGCTGGTGACCTTAACCCAAGGGTCGGTAAACCAGATACAAACACCAAAAGAGTGATCGGACAACTATACCATCGGAGATAGAAGCTCAAACGGCGAGAGGTTGCTACAGCTTGCCAAATACAATGAGCTATGTCTGCTTAACACCCAGTTCAAGCCCAAGAAGTACCACCTTGTGACCTGGAGATCTAATGACGGGGTCACCAAAGCCCAGATCGACCGCCTCCTCGTCAGATACTTTGGAGGATCTCATGTCTGGATGAAAGAGTCTACAAAGGCGCAGATACAGGCTCAAAAACGGCTCCGACCACTTTGTTATTATCTCTAAATTCAGTTAAAGACTAAGCACCCACAAAAATAAGATAAAAACTCATCAGTTTTTTGTATCAAGACTACTAAGTCCACAGATCAAGGTTAATTTCGAGCTACAGCCTCGCAACCAATTTGAGACCCTTACTGACTACACTGACATCGAAGACCGATGGTCCAAGATGAAAGTCCTGAAAGATAATGTTGCTCAACAGGCTCTTGGTCAGAGCAAGAGGAGACGAAGTCTCTGGATCTCGGACACCACAATTGAGCAAGTGGAAAAGAAACGGCCCCAACTCAGTGGCCCTAATGAACCCCAAAAAAATGCTCGCAAGCTGGTAAAGCAGTCTGCTCGTAGCGACAGGGAGAAATACTGGTGGCAAATGACCTCTGATACACAACAAGCAGCAGAATAACATGACCGAAGAAAAATACTAAAGCTACTGAGGGAAGCGAGAGGCAAGTCGCCAATCTCCACGGACTTCATGAAAGATAAAACGGGCGACCTTATTCAGATGGAAAAATACCACCTTGAGAGATGAGAAGAACATTTCTCCAAGCTCCCTAATCCCACAAAAGCTCTGTGTTATCTACCCGATTTCCAGAGTGCACTGAAGGAACCCTATAAGATAGATCTACAGCCATCGTCGTTTGTTGATTCTGCGGGCACTGAAAAACATGAAAAATAACAAAGCCCCCGGAGAGGATAAAATCTCAGCAGAGATGTATAAGTCTTCCCCACACTGCTATGTTAGCTGTAAGACTTGTCAGTACTAATACCAGTATATAAAAAGGGAGACAAGGTAGTCTGCTTGAATTACCGAGGTATATCACTAATAGACCACGCCATGAAGGTCTTTTACATAATCGTTCTCAACCGTTTTAAGGACACCCGAGACAAGCTGACAAAACCAGGACAAGCAGGCTTCAGACCTGGCAGGGGTTGTCAAGAACATATTCTTACTCTCCACATCATTATACAAAAGAGCGAGAGATTTCAATTGTCCGCTATCATCGCCTTCGTCAGTTTTGTTGCCACTTTTGACTCCCTGATCAGGAACGAGCTTTGGAAGATTATGTTGGAAGACGGTGTCTCAACAGAACTGATAGAGATACCCAAAGGACCCTATGATTCATCAGTTCCGAGAGTCCAAACTGCTGACGGCGTAACAACGGAAATTGACTTTGAGTTAGGAGTTAAACAGGAGTGCCCCTTTTCGCCAGCTCTAATCAATTACGTAGTAGACTGGATAATCTCGAATTCACTTTGCACCCACAAAGAGCTTGTCGTCGGTTAGAGAGAAGACAACCCGATCTCCCTGACAGACCTTGACTTCACAAACGACGTGGGTCTCATGAGTAGCTCGTCGGCTGAGCCCCAAAACATGGTCAACGATGTCTCCTGTACTTCAAAGAAAGCTGGCTTCATGATCAGAAATTCTAAGACAATAGTCATGAAAGCAAACGCCCCAAACCAGCCAGATATCCAACTAGAGGGCGTAACCAACGAGACTCTTGAAGAGTTGCGCTACCTTGGTTCTATCCTAACACCGAACGGAGGTTCAAAAGCTGACGTTAGAGCTCGAATAAGAAAGGCATTGGATGAAGAAGATGATCGTCTACAAGGCAACTGTTCGAGCGATCCTGCTGTACGCCTGTGAAACTTGGCCTTTAAAGGCCGAAGAAACACGTTCACTAGAAGTATTTGACCATCACTGCATGAGCCACATACTACGGGTCAGCCGATGGTCTCATATTTCAAAAGCTGAGGTTCGAAGGCGTTGTGGCCCAGAAGCCCCCCTTTCCATTCCATCGTCCATTGGCGCCAGGAAGGATGGATCATCGTCTGGTTCTCCTCGAAAGTAAAGTAAAGTAAGTATGTATCAAATTTTAAATGTCCTTCCACTGGATCTCTTCCCTTCTTTCCATTCTGATCTGTATATGATAAAACATGTTCAACGTCTTTTGCCTCATTTTTGCATAATATTTTTTTCTTCACAATGATGATTAGATTTTACATGCATATTTAACCCGTGGCAGTTCTGTAGTTCGTCAGGGTTTAATAAAATATGACATATCCCGTTTTTCACCACGGTATAGCACTATATATAATTGAAACAAATTTCGTAGTTTTATAGATTTGACTAAATCGATGGTTAATAATAAGATTCGATTAAAGAATCACTTAATTATTAATTATTAATTTGATTTAATTTCTGGAGTGGGTGTTCCTCATTTCATTTTATTTTATTTATTTTTATTTTGTTGTTTTGAATTTATAGGGAGCTTTGTTTTTTCTTACCATACGGAGAGTTGAAGAGGAATGTTTTTATTCCAGCATCTGGAGATAGTATTATTTATTTATTGTTGACTGTATAAACTCACACACGAGTTATTCTTACCGTGGGTCATTAATTTTATATTTTTGTGAAAACGTTTTTTATTGATTAATAAAGAACTTGAACTTGAACGAGCTGTAAGTAAGGAGCGACCTGGTTCAATAGTAACCAAAACTTAAAAAAAACGCAATTTCGATACCAATGGATACATCAAAAGAATCGAATTTTGTATACTTATTTCAAATATATAAGTTTTATCAAGTCTAATCCCACCCAACAAAAGTTACGAGCCTGAGAAAAATTTCAAAATTTTCGAAAAAAAGGGGAAACAGCCCATAAAGTCATAGATTTTTAATGAAAATTAAACCACCAGATTCAGTGTATCAGGTAAGCCTACTGTAGAAGATTCACGCTCCTAGCTGCGAAAATGTGGAATTCTGCATTTTTGCCAGAACAAAGATCACGGATGCATGTTTTTTTTTGTATTTTTCCCAGAGGTGATTGTATCGACTCAGTGGTCCTAAAATACCGCAAGGGGGTTCATTCAAACCAAAATTTAAAGTTTTTGTGCCCTTTATAAGTGACCACAAATTGGAGGGTAACTAGGCCCCCTCCCACGCTAATTTTTCCCCAAAGTCACCTGATCAAAATTTTGAGATAGCCATTTTGTTGAGAATATTCGGAATATGTAATAACTATGTCTTTGAAGATGAATTACTTCCCCAAAGTCCCTGGGGGAAGGGCTACAAGCTGTGAAATTTGCCCATTGTTTACATATAGCATAAATATAGTTACATATAGCATAGGTTACATCAAACAGTTCGTGGTAACGAACTGTAAGTAAGGAGCGACCCGGCTCAATGGTAACCGAAACTCTAGAAAACGGGTTTTTGATACCAATAGATATATCAAAAGAATCAGATTTCAATGCTGATTTCAAATATATAATTTTCATCAAGTTTAGTGCTACCCATCAAAAGTTACGCGCCTGAGAAAATTTGGCTGATTTTCAAAAAAAGGGGGAAAGACCCCCTAAAAGTTATAGAACCTTAATGAAAATCACACCATCATATTCAGCGTATCAGAGAACCCTACTGTAGAGGTTTCAAGCTCCTATCTACAAAAATGTGGAATTTTACATTTTTTGCCAGAAGAAAGATCACGGATGCGTGTTTATTTGTTTGTTTGTTTTTTTTTTTTTTTTTTTCCCCAGGGGTGATCGTATCGACCCAGTGGTCCTAGAATATCGTGGGAGGGCTCATTGGAACGGAAATTAAAAGTTCTAGTGCCCTTTTTAAGTGACCAAAAAAAATGGAGGGCAACTAGGCCCCCTCCCACGCTTATTTTTTCCCAAAGTCACCCGATCAAAATTCTGAGATAGCCATTTTGTTCAGAATGGTCGAAAATATGATAAATATGTCTTTTAGGATGACTTAATCCCCCGAAGTTCCCAGAGGGAGGGCTAAAAGTTATGAACTTTACCCAATGTTAACATATAGTGTTGGTTATTGGGAAGTATACAGAAGTTTTCAGGAGGTTTTTTTTCTGGTAGTGGGAGGGAAGGGTGGGTCGGTGGTTAAGTTGGAGGATCTGTTCATGAAGGAAGTTTTCATGGGGGAAGGGAAATTGCCATGAAGGGGGCGCCGGACTTGCCAGCATTATTTATTGGTTATTGGGAAGTATACAACCATTTTCAGGAAGGATTTTTTCTGGAGGGGGGGGGGGGCTAGACGAGGGGGTTAATCCGGAGAATATTTCCGTGGAGGATGTTTCTTTGGGGTAAGGGAAATTTCTATGAAGGGGGCGCCGGATTTCCAAGCATTATTTAAAAAACGATCAGAAATTAAATAAAAAAAAACAAGTTTTTTCAACTGAAATGTAAGAAGGAATATTAGAACTTAAAACGAACAGAAATTATAATGTATGTGAGGGGGTTCTCCCCCAAGTCAATACCTCGCTCTTTACGCTACAGTTTTTTTTAGTGCTTTCAAAAGAGCTATCTATTCTAATTAAACGGCCTTTGTGATTCAGGGGTTTGTGAATCAAATTTTTTTTTAACTTTTAACGTAAAGAGCGTGGTATTGACTAAGGGCAGAACCCCCTCATATACGTAATAACATATACGTAATAAAAAAAAAAACAATAAAAAAACAAGCGATACGGCTCAATAGTAATCGAAACTTTTAAAAACGGAATTTTGATGTCAATAAATGTATCAAAAGAATGTGTTTATAATGCTGATTCTAAATATATAAATTTTATTAAGTTTAGTATTACTCATCAAAGGCTACGAGCCTGAGAAAATTTACTCGATTTTTTAAAGAGGGGGGAAACATCCCCTGCATTAACTAAAAAACGATCAGAAATTAAATAAAAAAAAACAAGTTTTTTAAACTGAAAGTAAGGAGCGACATTCAAACTTAAAACGAACAGAAATTATTCCGTATATGAAAGGGGCTGTCCCCTCCTCAACGCCTCGCTCTTTACGCTAAAGTTTTTTATTGTTTTAAAAAATAAAGTTGTGAGACAGAGTCAAACTTTAGCGTAAAGAGCGAGGCGTTGAGGAGGGGACAGCCCCTTTCATATACGGAATAATTTCTGTTCGTTTTAAGTTTGAATGTCGCTCCTTACTTTCAGTTTAAAAAACTTGTTTTTTTTTATTTAATATAGTAAAGGAGCGGCATTAAAACTTAAAACAAACAGAAATTATTCCGTATATGAAAAGTTTTGTCCCCTCCTCAACGCCTCGCTCTTTACGCTATAGTTTTTTATTGTTTTAAATAATAGAGTTGTGAGAAGAGTCTAACTTTAGCGTAAAAATCCAGGCATTGAGGAGGGGACATCCCCTTTCATATACGGAATAATTTCTGTTCGTTTTAAGTTTTAATGTCGCTCCTTACTTTCAGTTAAAAAAACTTGTTTTTTTTATTTAATTTTTGAACGGTTTAAAATGCAGGTTTTGATTTTGGTTCACCGTACATGAATAATTAAAAAAAATTTGCATATTAATTTTATTTTTATTTGGTTAAATGGCTTCCTAGAAAGTTGTTTAATTTTATTTACGAACATTTTTATTAGTAATAAATATATGTAACTTACGAATTAACTTACGAAACGAACTTCTATATTCATGTATTTTTAATACGTATATTAAGGGGTTCGCCCCCTATTCGATACCTCGCTCTTTACGCTAAAGTTCAAATTTTGTTCCAATTCTTTAAAAATGACCCCTTAATCACAATGGCCGTTAATTAGAATAAGTAGCTCTTATGAAAGTACTAAAAAACCCTTGGCGTAAAGAGCGAGGTATTGACTAGGAGGTGAAAGCAGACCATATACGTAATAATTTCTGTTCGTTTTAAGTTTTGATGTTGCTCCTTACTTTCAGCTGAAAAAATTGTTTTTTTAAATAATTTCTGATCGTTTTTTAAATAATGCTGGGAAATCCGGCGCCCCTTCATAGCAATGTCCCTTCTCCATGAAAACTTCCTCCATGGAAATATCCTCCCACGTAACCCCAGAACCCCCCCCTCCCCCACCCACTACCAGAAAAAATCCCTCCTGAAAACGTCTGTATACTTCCCAATAACCAATACTATATGTAAACATTGGGTAAAGTCCATAGCTTTCAGCCCTTCCCCCGGGGACTGTGGGGGATTAAGTCATCCTAAAAGACATATTTATTATATTTTTGACTATACTCAACAAAATGGTCATCTCAAAATTTTGATCGGGTGACTTTGGGAAAAAATGAGGTTGGGAGGGGGTCTAGTTGCCCTCCATTTTTTGGTGACTTAAAAAGGGCATTTGAAATTTTTTTCCGTTCGAATGAGTCCTCCCGCGATATTCTAGGACCACTGGGTCGATATGATAACCCCTGGGAAAAAACAACAAAAAAACAACAAAAAAACAAATAAACATGCATCCATGATCTTTCCTCTTCTGGCAAAAAAAATACAAAATTCCCCATTTTTGCAGATAGGAGCTTGAAACCTCTACAGTTGGGTTCTCTGAGACGCTGAATCTGATGGTGTGATTTTCATTAAGGTTCTACATCTTTTTGGGGGTGTTTCTCCTTTTTTTCCAAAATCAGGCAAATTTTCTCAGGCGTGCAACTTTTTATGGGTTGGATTAAACTTGATTAAACTTATATATTTGAATTAGCATAAAATTTGATTCTTTTGATGTATTTATTGGTTTCAAAATTCCGATTTTTAGAGTTTCGGTTACTATTGAGCCGGGTCGCTCCTTACTTACAGTTCGTTACCACGAACTCTTTGATTTTGACAACCTGGAAACAATATTTATTGAAAGGTAAGAAAAGAGTAGGAAGAGTGAATGAGTTTGGTTTATGGTGAAAAATTATGTGACGCTGCTCAAGCCACAATAGTGGCTTAATAAAACGTCACATGATCTTACCATTTTCTATGTTTGGTTGATAATGTTATTTAAAAAATGTGGTAAGTACCAGTTAAGTATGATGTAATTAGTAGTTGAAAATAAAAACCATCTCATCTCATCTGTTGTAAAAAAGATAAAGGTAAAGAATACGGCAGTTTAATGAAGTAGTAGCAACAGTCACCTGTAGTGGCAGATACAAAAACACGCATATGTCATCTTTTTTCGGGCAAAAAATACAAAATTCCACATTTTTGTAGATACGAGCTTGAAACCTTTCCAGTAGTGTTTTCTAATACGCTGAATTTGATGGTTTAATTTACATTAAGATTCTATGACTTTTAGAGGGTGTTGCCCACATTTTTGAAAATAAGGCGAAGGATCTCAGGCTCATAACTTTTTATGGGTAAAACTAACCTTGATGAACTTGTATATTCGAAATCAGCATAAAAATCTGATTCTTCTGATTTTGTTGGTGTCAAAATTTCGTTTTTTAGAGTTTCGGTTACTATTGAGCCGCTCCTTGTCTTGAAAAAATAAATATTTAACACATGCTACGAAAAGGTATTGAACGAAGCTTTGAGCACGCTCCCACTTGAAGTTTTAATTTAATATGTATTTACTTCAAATTTAATACGAATGCTTCTAAATATTTTCTTGCCTCGAAAGCATCTAGATGGTGTTTCTCAAGATTAGCTCAAAACTTGTAATACAATATTCTAATGTGATATAAACTTGAAATAAAGTACAGTTTATCAGAGGGATGGGAGTCTTTCATGAAGGAGGCAAAGGATTTCCCAGCATTATTTAAAAAACAATCAGTAATTAAACAAAAAAATGTTTAAATAAAATGGCCATTATGATTCAGGGATCATTCTTAAAGAATTGGAACAAAATTTGAACTTTAGCGTAAAGAGCGAGGTATTGACGAAGGGGAGAAACCCCTCAAAAACGTAATAATTTCTGTTCGTTTTAAGTTTTAATGTTGTTCCGTACTTTCAGTTGAAAAAAAACTTGTTCTTTTTTTATTTAATCACAGATGAAGATAGCAGTTATTGCTAAATCAACTTGCCCTGAGAATTTTCTAGAAGAGTGTTTTGCTGGGTGTTTTTTAGGCGGTGAAATGAGGGAACGAGGGAAGAGAGCTTTTTATTAAAAAAAAAATTCTGAGGCCTTCTTATACGGCTTCAATGGAAAAACTAAGTAACAGCTGCAAAACTCAACTGTAAAAACTCATCGATCAGAAATTGAGCAAAGAAACAACAAGTTCTTTGAACTGAAAGTAAGGAGCAACATTAAAAGTTAAAATGAAAAGAAATGATTACGTATATGAAGGCAATTGCTCCCTCGTTAATACCTTGCTATTTACGCTAAAGGTTTTTTTAGTACTTTCAAAGAAGATATTTATTCTAATTAAACGGCCTTTGTGATTCAGGGGTTATTCTTAAAGAATTGGAAAAAATTCGATCTTTAGTGTAAAAAGGGAAGTATTGACCAGGGGGCAAACCCCCTCATATACGTAATTATTTCTGTTCGTTTTAAGTTTTAATGTTGCTCCTTACTTTCAGTTAAAAAAACTTGTTTTTTTTTATTTAATCCCAAATCATGGTCTCAGTTATCGCTAAATCAACTTGCCCTGAGAATTTTAACTTAATATCCTTATCCGTTCCTGAGATATTGCAGATATAATCTTTGCTGACATTGGATACACGTAGTGTCATAAGATCCATCATAATATCCTGAGTTTTACCCGACACATTGCACAGGCACTCACTTGACAGTTTTGAAACACATATTTTTTTTTATATCCCCCCATATTTCCCTGAGAATTTCAACTTAATACCCTATTCCATTCCTGACATAAATCCTATGTGACATTTTGAAAACCTGGAAGCACTTAATCTTTTTTTATCTAGTTTTTTGCCAGTAGTTGTAGTAGCAGAAAGATTAGTAGCAGTAGCAGCAGTACTAGCAATCGCAGTAGAAGTGGTAGTATTAGTATCAGTAGTGGTAGCAGTAGTAGTCGTAGTAGTAATATATAGAGTAGAGCTGGTAGTAAAAGTATCACACTCAACAGCAGTAGTAGCAGTAGTAGTTGTTGTAGTACTTGTTTTAAAAAAAAGGTAAAGGTAAAGGATATAGCACTAGACTCTTAAAGTCCAAACTGGCAGTGTTGATAACCGTTTCAAGGCCCTCTAACCAGGAATTTCTATGAGGGGCTGGGAGTAGTTGTAGTAGTCGTAGTAGTAGACGTAATAGTAGCAGTAGTAGTGGTAGTAGTACTAACATATTAGTAGTAAAAAGTATTATTATTAGTGGTTTTAGTAGTAGTAGTAGCAGTAAAAGTCACCTGTAGTTGCAGTTATGAGCCGTCATATTCACATGCAATCGCAGTCACAGTTCAACAGTGTATCAGTGACAAATTGTTACAGCCACTATGTGAAGTATTTGTAGTCACACGGGCCTCAACGCCACGCTCTTTACGCTAAGTTTTGACTCTTTCTCACAACTCTATTTTAAAAACAATAAAAACTTTAGCGTAAAGAACGAGGTGTTGAAAAGGTGACAGCCCCTTTTATATACAGAAAAAATTCTGTTCGTTTTAAGTTGTAATGTCGCTCCTTACTTGCAGTTAAAAAACTTGTTTTTTTATTTTAATAAGACGTAAAAGCCATTTATTCTTATATTTTTATCCAGTTACCTTTTTCTTATTTTAGTTTTGTGTTTTTATTTTAAGGCTTGGTTTTGTTTATATTTTATCAGTTTTATTCTGCACTGAGGACGGTCAAGCATAAGTCTTGACCGAAATATTTGCATAATTGTTTCACTGGCTGTTATTGTCCTCGTTTCCTATCTTCTTCGCGATTTTATGTTTTGACGTAGAAGTGCTCTCATTACTTCGTAACCACTGAAAGAATTCAGTGTCTAATTAAATCAGAATAAAAATTCCTTACCAACAACTGGTTCAAAACTAAGATTAATCCCTTTTAAAAGAATAGATAGATCTTAAAGACTGAAAAAATATGTCACCAGAAAAAAAAACAATTAAAACTCAAAAGAAATTCGTAACAATTTTTTTATTCGAAAAGAAATTGGGGGTGTAAATTTATTTTTTTGGGGGAGCAAAGAAGTTTGAGGGGGAAAAGAGCTTGGGGGCAAAAAGTAGGGGCGAGGAAGCAGCCTCCTTAACATGCCCCAGATGATTAGTAGCTCCTAAGCAGCACGCTAAGGGGTTTACAAGAAAATCTTCACCTCCTAGTGACCTATAAAGAAGAATAGGACTACCGGTCACGATAGTAATAGAGTCAAGCAATCCCAGTCTCTGAAATAGCTTGGTATCACTTACGGCCAGACGCTTAGATCCGCTAGAGGCCTGTTGACCGATTCAATCTGAGGATCTATCCGACTGACTTATGGAAAAACAGTCAAATGCAAAAGATCATTCAATCACTTTATTATTTCCAAAACTTTTCAATGCCGTTGTGTCTCCCATAATTTCGTATATAATATGCGAGAACTCGTTAATTAGTGTGTCAAACTGCTACTACTACTACTAACAATTCACTGTAACACCAGGCAACCGGAGGCCAACACAACGACGCACGCTCCTCTTCCATTCTAATCGGTTCAAAGCCTGCCTCTTTGCACCCTCCAAGGAAGTTCTGATTTCTCTTTAATCTTTCTTTACGACATTCACCCACCCCAAACCGTGGACGACCTGCTTTCCGTTTTGCCCTAGACATTTGGTCGAAAAGGACAAACTTTGGTAATATGTCATCTTTCAGCCAAAGAACGTGTCCTAGCCATCTCAAAGTTTCTCTCATTATAGCCCTAGAAAGCGGAATTGAACCACACTTTTCGTACAATAAGTATATGAGGGGGTCGCCCCTCATCAATGCATCACTCTTCAAGCTAAAGTTTGACTTTTGTCCCGTTTTTTTTTTAGAATGATTCCTGAAACACAAGGACCACTTAATTAGAATACATTTTTTAAGTTCTAGAAAACCTTTCAAACAGTTTGTGGTAACGAACTGTAGGTAAGGAGCGACCCGGCTCAATGGTCACCGAAACTCTAAAAAACTGAGTTTTGATACCATTAGATACATCAAAAGAATCAGATTTTAATGCTGATTTCAAATATATAAGTTTCATCAAGTTTCATTTAGGATCACTGTTTCGACAGGCTCATCCCTGGGAAAAATATACGACAAAAGAGGAAACATGCATATATCTTTTCATTAAGAATATTTGATTTATTTTTTTTATGGGGGGGGGGGTCCCTTTTTCCAAAAATTGGTCAAATTTTCTTAAGCTTGTAACTTTTGATGGGTAAAATTAAACTTGATCAATTTCATATATTTTAAATATGCATCAAATTTCGATTCTTTTACGCATCTTTTGTTATCAAGATGTCTCTTAGAGATTCGGTTACTATTTAGCATCATCGCACCTTACTTACATTCATTACGTCTCGTTACATTCGGAACAATTGATCGTAAACAGCAGTACACACTCAAATAAATCAAGTTTCTTACGTAAATAGGCAGCTTCGAACCTTGTTAAAGATTTTTCATTTTTGGTTGGAGAGAAGTCACGTAAACAAATTTTAATTTGTTTACTATTTTCCTTTACAAACTTCACAGCAGACTACTCTGGAGTTGAGCACCTGGTGTTCCAAATAAGTTTAACACTCAAGTTTTGCTCTTACAAAGTTTTTTGCAGTGCATCCCACCTATGTGTATACCATGAAACGCTGGAGAGTACAAAGAAAAAACTTGATTGTTATTACCAAACGTTTCGGTTCTTCCCTCCGATATGTTTTTTCATTTTTAATTTGTAATTCCAGTTAAGCGACAATGTTTCCGGTAATTTAATATCTGGTTACAAAATTAAAACGAAGTCTTTTTCTTTTTCGTCTTTTTTTTCTTTTTTTCACATCCCCTTATATGTTTAAAAGAGCCCATCTTAAAGACTACGTCTCAAGAAAAAAGAAGAAAATGATGTTCAATTAAATTCATTTTTACTCAAAATGACATTCGCAAATAAAATCATAAATTGTGGTATTTATTATCATATATTATTTTTATTAAATAGTCTAACACTTTTATAAAACCTATTTTCATGTCTCTGGAATTCCAGAAAGTACTAAATATGAATCTATCTACAATCAAGTCCAGGAACTTAAATTCTAATTCCACAATTTTCAATCACAACTAAAAAAACATACAATATCTTCAGCAGACACTGATTTTAAATAGCTATGTTTGACTTTTTGGGTCTAGGGGTTCCCCCCAAGAAATCCCCCCAATCCCTCCAATCCCTCCGAATTCCCCAAATTCCCCAATCCCTCCGGAAAATTCCCTTCATCCGTATATCCCCCCTGAATACTTCTGGATTTTCATTAGAAGGAAAAATGAAAGTTCTACTCGCCTGTTTAAGTCAGAAGTAATGCTATAACGTTGCCTAAAGCCACTTTCCCACAGTCACTTCATATGGAAGAGGTGGTAAGTAGTGGAGCCATAATACATTCAAAGTCATGCCCTCCCTTTTCCCATAGGATTTCAAAGTCATGCCCTCTGAAGTCACGGTACACACTCACGCACAGGTACAATGTGGTCAGCTGTTTCTACCGGAGCCCTGTTTCTAGTTGGTGAGATATCTACGCATGTTTCGTCATGTGAAACACCCCCTTTGTTTTTCCGTGACAGCCCTGTTACATCACGCGACAAATCCCGTTGAATTTCTATGACATCCCTCTGACATCGTGGTACACACCCCCGTTTACAGACAGTGTTACATCAAAAATAGCGACAAAGACCACACTGCCTTTCCATAACAAACAACAAAAGTACGAAGAACAATAGGGAAATCTTTTTGCAAGACAGTGGGGATAATTTGAATTAATATTTCGGCCCTATGTCCAAGGGCCGTCCTCAGCAAGACAAAAAATATATGAAAGAAAAAAGACTCACAACAACATGCAACCAATAAAACCAAAAATTTTTAAAATTTTTCAAAGCAGTCCTAGCATCCTTACTTCAGTGAAGTTCAACCAGGACTGATAAAAAGTAAGGTAAAACAAGGCGATTCAATGAGACGAAAGAAAAATAATTTAAAAACACGTTCTTATTGCTAATCCAGCTTTTTTGGCAGCTAACCTCAAAGGTCTTTTTGTGACCGGTTCTGTATTAATATCTATCGTTTTTTTAAAATAATTTGTAAGATCGTTTTTAATTAAATTTGTGTATAGAGCATTTAGTGTATATTCCCCCAAGTCCCCGTTTAAGGAAATATTATTATTAATCTTAATTCTGATTTCAATTGATTCTCGGACTACCTGCTTTATGCCTAGGTCATTGCTAATAAGGGCAGATTCATCAAAAAGTATATTGTGGCTAGGATTTTCAAAAATATGGCTGCCTAATGCAAAATGAGATGAAACAACGGAAATACTACGGCAAAATCTAAGTGTAAGATTGAATAAATTTTTTCTATTTACTTTTTTGTTAGATACATCGGATAAAATTGACAAAATCTAAGTATCAGATTGAATAAATTCTTTATCAACACCTCTTGTCGGATAAGTCGGATAACATTGTCAGAATCTAAATATCAGAGTGAATAAATTCTTTATCAACTCTTTTGTCTGATACATCAGATAACATTCACGAAATCTAAGTGTCAGAGTGAATAAATTCGTTATCATCGTCTTTTGTCCGATAAGCTTGATAAAATTGAGAAAATCTGAGTATCAGAGCGAATAAATTCTTTATCAATGTCTTTTGAAAGATACGTTTGATAACACTGACCAAATCTAAGTATCATAGTGAATAAATGTTTTATCAACTTCTTTTGTGGGATACATCAAATTACATCCACAAAATCCAAGCATCAGAGAGAGTAAATTCTTTATCATCGCTCCTTTATCAGATTTGATTTATAAAATTCAGAAAATCTAAGTATAACACCGAATAAATTCTTTATCAATGTCTCTTGACAGATACGTTTGCTAACACTGATAAAATTGAAGTATCAAAGTGAACAAATTCTTTATTAACATTCTTTATCGATATCATCTGCCGGATACGTCAGATACCATTGAAAGAATCTATGTATTAGAATGAATAGATTCTTTATCAACATCTGTTGTCGGATAGGTTGAGATAAAATTGATAAAATCTAAGTATCAGAGCGAATAGATTCTTCATCAACATACTTTGCCGGATATGTCGGTTAACATTATCAAAGCCTAAGTATCATAGTGATTAAATTCTGTATCAACATCTATTATCAGATACATGGGAAAACATTGACAAAATCTAAGTATCAGAGCGAATACATTCCTTATCAATATCATTTGACAGATCCGTTTGATAGTATCAGAGTGAATAAATTCTTTATCATCGTCTTCTCTCAGATATGATTGATAAAATTGAGAAACTCTAAGCATCAGAGTGAATAAATTCTTTATCAATGTCTTTTGACAGATACGTTTGAAAACATTGGCCAAATCTAAGTATCATAGTGAATAAATTCTTTATCAACTTCTTTTGTCGGATACATCAGATAAAATTTACAAAATGTAAGATCAGAGGGAATAAATTCGTTATCAATGTCCAACGACAGATACGTTTAGAAGCATTGACCAAATCTAAGTATCAGGGTGAATAAATTCCTTACTGACAATTTTTTATCAACACAATTGGTCGGATACGTTGCATAACATTGAAAAAATCTATGTATTAAAATAAATAAATTCTTTATCAACATCCTTTGTCGGATACGTCGGATAAAATTGGAAAAATCTAAGTATCATAGTGAATAAATTCTTTATCAGCATCATGTGCTAGATACGTCGATTGACATTATGAAAATCTAAGCATTAGAGTGATTAAATTCTATTATCAACTTTCTTTGTCGGTTACATCAGATAACATTCACAAAATCTAACTGTCAGAGTGAATAAATTCTTTATCATCGTCCTTTGTCAGATATGCTTGATAAAACTGAGAAAATCTAAGCATCAGAGTGAACAAATTCTTTATCAATGTCCTTTGACGGATACGTTTGATAACATTGTCAAAATCTAAGTATCAGAGTGAACAAATTCTTTATTAACATTCTTTATCGATATCATCTGCCGGATACGTCGGATAACATTGACAGAATCTATGCATTAGAATGAATAGATTCTTTATCAACATCTTTTGTCGGATAGGTTGAGATAAAATTGATAAAATCTAAGTATCAGAGCGAATAGATTCTTCATCAAAATCCTTTGCCGGATATGTCGGTTAACATTATCAAAGCCTAAGTATCATAGTGATTAAATTATGTATCAACATCTATTATCAGATACATGGGAAAACATTGACAAAATCTAAGTATCAGATCGAATACATTCTTTATCAATATCATTTGACAGATACGTTTGGTAGTATCAGAGTGAATAAATTCAATATCAACATCATTTGTCAGATACATCAGATAAAATTTACAAAATGTAAGATCAGAGGGAATAAATTCGTTATCAATGTCCAATGACAGATACGTTTAGAAGCATTGACCAAATCTAAGTATCAGGGTGAATAAATTCCTTACTGACAATTTTTATCAACACAATTGGTAGGATACGTCGCATAGCATTGACAAAATCTATGTATTAAAATAAATAAATTCATTATTAACATCCTTTGTCGGATACGTCGGATAAAATTGACAAAATCTAAGTATCATAGTGAATAAATTCTTTATCAGCATCATGTGCTGGATACGTCGATTAACATTATGAAAATCTAAGCATCAGAGTGATTAAATTCTATTATCAACTTCCTTTGTCGGTTACATCAGATAACATTCACAAAATCTAACTGTCAGAGTGAATAAATTCTTTATCATCGTCCTTTGTCAGATACGCTTGTTAAAACTGAGAAAATATAAGCATCAGAGTGAACAGGTTCTGTATCAATGTCCTTTGACGGATAAGTTTGACAAAATCTAAGTATAAGATTGAATAAATTCTTTATCAACCTCTCTTGTCGGATACGTCGGATAACATTGTCAAAATCTAAGTATCAGAGTGCATAAATTCTTTATCAACCTCTTTAGTCTGATACATCAGATAATATCAACAAAATCTAACTATCAGAGTGAATAAATTCTTTATCTTCGTATTTTGTCAGATATGCTTGATAAAATTGAGAAACTCTAAGCATCAGAGTGATTAAATTCTTTATCAATGTCCTTTGACAGATATGATTGATAACACTGACCCAATATATGTATCATAGTGAATAAATTCTTCATTAACTTCATTTGTCGGATACATCAGATAACATTCACAAAATCTAAGCAGCAGCCTGAATAAATACTTTATCACATCATAGTGAATAAATTCTTTATCACCTTCTTTTGTCGGATATATCATATAACATTCACGAAATCTAATCATCAGAGTGAGTAAATTCTATATGATCGTCTTTTGTCAGGTATGGCTGATAATTGAGAAAATCTAAGTATCAGAGTGAATAAATTCTTTATCAATGTCTTTTGACAGATAGTTTTGACAACACAGATAGAGTTTAACTGTCAGAGTGAACAAATTCTCCATGAACATTCTAAATCGATATCATTTGCCGGATACGTCGGATAACATTGACAAAATCTATATATTAAATGAATAAATTCTTTATCAAAATCTATTGTCGGATAGGTCAGGATAAAATTGATAAAATCTAAGTATCAAAGTGAATAAATTCATTACCATCGTCTTTTGTCCGATATGATTGATAATATTGAGAAAATCTAAGCATCAGAGGAAATAAATTCTATACAAATGTCTTTTGACAGATACGTTTGAAAACATTGACCAAATCTAAGTATCATATCTAAGTATCATCATCCCTTTGTCGGATACGTGGGATAAAATTGTAAAATTCTAGGTATCGTAGTGAATAAATTCTTTATCAGCATCATTTGTTGGATACAATGATTAACATTATCAAGATTTACGTATCAGAGTGATTAAGTTCTATTATCAACTTCCGTTGTCAGATACATCAGATAACATTCACAAAATCTAACTATCAGAGTGAATAAATTCTTTATCGTCGTCTTTTGTCAGATACACTTGATAAGACTGAGAAAATCTAAGCATCAGAGTGAAAAAATTCTTTGTCAATGTCCTTTGACGGATACGTTTGATAACATTGTCAAAATCTAAGTATCAGAGTGAACATATTCCTTATTAACATTCTTTATATACATCATTTGTCGGATACGTCAGATAAAATTGACAAATTCTAAGTATCAGAGTGAATAAATTCTTTATCCATATCCTTTGTCAGATGCATCGGATAAAATTGAAAAAATCAGTGTATCAGATTGAATAAATTCCACATCAATATCTATCATCAGGTACATGAGATAACATTGCCAAAAACTAAGGATCAGAGTGAACACATTCTTTATTAGCATTCTTTGTCAACATCATTTGTCGGATACGTCAAATAAAATTGACAAATTCTAAGTATCAGAAAAAATAATTCTGTATCAGCATCTATTATCAGATACTTGGGATAACCTTGACAAAATCTAAGTGTCAGAGGCAATATATTTTTTCTACCAGTATCTTTGTCATATACATCGAATAAAATCGACAAAATCTAAGTATAAGATTGAATAAATTCTTTATCAACCTCTCTTGTCGGATACGTCGGATAACATTATCACACTGACCATAACACTGATAACAGATATGATTGATAACACTGACCCAATATATGTATCATAGTGAATAAATTCTTTATCAACTTCATTTGTGGGACACATCAGATAATATTCACAAAATCTAAGCGTCAGAGTGAATAAATACTCTATCATATCATAGTGAATAAATTCTTTATCACCTTCTTTTTTCTTATGCATCAGATAACATTCACGAAATCTAACTATCAGAGTGAGTAAATTCTTTATGATCGTCTTTTGTCAGATATGGCTGATAAAATAGAGAAAATCTAAATATCAGAGTGAATAAATTCTTTATCAGTGTCTTTTGACAGATAGTTTTGTCAACACAGATAAAGTTTAACTGTCAGAATGAAAAAAATCTCCATGATTATCGATATCAGTTGCCGGATACGTCGATAAAATTGACAAAATCTATGTATTAAAATGAATAAATTCTTTATTAACATCTATTGACGGATAGGTCAGGATAAAGTTGATAAAATATAAGTTTCAGAGCGAATAAATTCTTTATCAATATCATTTGACAGATATGGTTGATAGTATCAGAGTGAATAAATTCTTTATCATCGTCTTTTCTCCGATATGGATGATAAAATCGAGTAAATCTAAGCACAAGAGTGAATAAATTCTATATCAATGTCTTTTGACAGATACGTTTGAAAACATTGACCAAATCTAAGTATTATAGTAAATAAGTTCTTTATCAGCTTCATTTGTCGGATACATCGGATAACATTCACAAAATCTAAGTATAAGAGTGAATAAATTCTTTATCAATGTCCTTTGACAGATACTTTTGATAAAACTAACATAATTTAAGAAACAAAATGAAAATATTTTGTCAACATTCCTTATCGATATCATTTGTGTGATATATCGGATAACATTGACAATATCCATGTGTTAGAATGAACAAAATATTTATCATCATCCCTTTGTCGGATAAGTGGGATAAAATTGAGAAATTCTAAGTATAGTAGTGAATAAATTATCTATCAGCATCATTTGCTGGATACATCGATTAACGTTATCAAGATTTACGTATCATAGTGATTAATTCTTTTATCAACATCCTTTGTTGGATACACCAGATACCATTCACAAAATCTAACTATCAGAGTGAATAAATTCTTTATCATCGTCTTTTGTCAGATATGCTTGATAAAATTTAGAAAAATCTAAGTATCAGGGTGAACAAATTCTTTGTCAATGTCCTTTGACGGATACGTTTGATAACATTGTCAAAATCTAAGTATCAGAGTGAACACATTCTTTATTAGCATTCTTGATCTACATCATTTGTCGGATACGTCAGATAAAATTGTAAAATTCTAAGTATCAGAGTGAATAAATTCATTATCAACATCTTTTATTAGATACATCAGACAAAATGTAAGTGTCAGAGTGAATAAATTTTTTCTATCAATATCTTTGTCAGTTACATCGGATAAAATTTACAAAATCTAAGTATCAGATTGAATAAATTCTGTATCAACATCTCTTGTCGGATAAGTCAGATAACATTGTCAAAATCTAAGTATCAGAATGAATAAATTCTTTATCAACTTCTTTAGTCAGCTACATTAGATAACATTCACAAAATCTAACTATCAGAGTGAAAAAATTCTTTATCATCGTCTTTTGTCAGATATGCTTGATAAAATTTAGAAAAATCTAAGTATCAGAGCGAATAGATTCTTTATCAACATCCTTTGCCGGAAATGTCAATTAAGATGACATCATTTGTCGGATACGTCGGATAACATTGAGAAATTCTAAGTATCATAGTGAATAAATTCTTCACAACATCATTTGCAGGATACATCGATTAACGTTATCAAGATCTTAGTATGAGTGATTAAATTCTTTTATCAACTTCCTTTGTCGGATACATCAGATAACATTCACAAAATCTGACTATCATGGTGAATAAACTCTTTATCATTGTCTTTTGTCAGATACATAGGATAACACTGACAAAATCTAAGTATCAGAGCGAATAGATTCTTCATCAACATACTTTGCCGGATATGTCGGTTAACATTATCAAAGCCTAAGTATCATAGTGATTAAATTCTGTATCCACATCTATTATCAGATACATGGGAAAACATTGACAAAATCTAAGTATCAGAGCGAATACATTCTTTATCAATATCATTTGACAGATACGTTTGATAGTATCAGAGTGAATAAATTCTTTATCATCGTCTTCTCTCAGATATGATTGATAAAATTGAGAAACTCTAAGCATCAGAGTGAATAAATTCTTTATCAATGTCTTTTGACAGATACGTTTGAAAACATTGGCCAAATCTAAGTATTATAGTGAATAAATTCTTTATCAACTTCTTTTGTTGGATACATCAGATAAAATTGACAAATTCTAAGTATCAGAGTGAATAAATTCAATATCAACATCATTTGTTAGATACATCAGATAAAATTTACAAAATGTAAGATCAGAGTGAATAAATTCGTTATCAATGTCCAATGACAGATACGTTTAATAGCATTGACCAAATCTAAGTATCAGGGTGAATAAATTCCTTACTGACAATTTTTTATCAACACAATTTGTCGGATACGTCGCATAACATTGACAAAATCTATGTATTAAAGTAAATAAATTCTTTATCAACATCCTTTGTCGGATACGTCGGATAAAATTGAAAAAATCTAAGTATCATAGTGAATAAATTCTTTATCAGCATCATGTGCTGGATACGTCAATTGAGATTATAAAAATCTAAGCATCAGAGTGATTAAATTATATTATCAACTTCCTCTGTCGGTTACATCAGATAACATTCACAAAATCTAACTGTCAGAGTGAATAAATTCTTTATCATCGTCCTTGTCAGATACGCTTGATAAAACTGAGAAAATATAAGCATCAGAGTGAACAGGTTCTGTATCAATGTCCTTTGACGGATAAGTTTGATAACATTGTAAAAATATAAGTATCAGAGTGAACAAATTCTTTATTAACATTCTTTATGGATATCATCTGCCGGATACGTCGGATAACATTGACAAAATCTATGTATTAGAATAAACAGATTCTTTATCAACATCTTTTGTCGGATAAGTTGAGATAAAATTGATAAAATCTAAGTATCAGAGTGAATAGATTCTTCATCAACATCCTTTGCCGGATATGTCGGTTAACATTATCAAAGCCTAAGTATCATAGTGATTAAATTCTGTATCAACATCTATTATCAGATACATGGGAAAACATTGACAAAATCTAAGTATCAGAGCGAATACATTCCTTATCAATATCATTTGACAGATCCGTTTGATACTATCAGAGTGAATAAATTCTTTATCATCGTCTTCTCTCAGATATGATTGATAAAATTGAGAAACTCTAAGCATCAGAGTGAATAAATTCTTTATCAATGTCTTTTGACAGATACGTTTGAAAACATTGGTCCAATCTAAGTATCATAGTGAATAAATTCTTTATCAACTTCTTTTGTCGGATACATCAGATAAAATTGACAAATTCTAAGTATCAGAGTGAATAAATTCAATATCAACATCATTTGTCAGATACATCAGATAAAATTTACAAAATGTAAGATCAGAGTGAATAAATTCGTTATCAATGTCCAATGACAGATACGTTTAATAGCATTGACCAAATCTAAGTATCAGGGTGAATAAATTCCTTACTGACAATTTTTTTATCAACACAATTTGTCGGATACGTCGCATAACATTGACAAAATCTATGTATTAGAATAAATAGATTCTTTATCAACATCTTTTGTCGGATAAGTTGAGATAAAATTGAAAAAATCTAAGTATCATAGTGGATAAATTCTTTATCAGCATCATGTGCTAAATAAGTCAATTGAAATTATGAAAATCTAAGCATCAGAGTGATTAAATTATATTATCAACTTCCTTTGTCGGTTACATCAGATAACATTCACAAAATCTAACTGTCAGAGTGAATAAATTCTTTATCATCGTCCTTGTCAGATACGCTTGATAAAACTGAGAAAATATAAGCATCAGAGTGAACAGGTTCTGTATCAATGTCCTTTGCAGGATATGTTTGATAACATTGTAAAAATTTAAGTATCAGAGTGAACAAATTCTTTATTAACATTCTTTATGGATATCATCTGCCAGATACGTCGGATAACATTGACAGAATCTATGTATTAGAATAAATAGATTCTTTATCAACATCTTTTGTCGGATAAGTTGAGATAAATTTGATAAAATCTAAGTTTCAGAGTGAATAGATTCTTAATCAACATCCTTTGCCGAATATGTCGGTTAAGATTATCAAAGCCTAAGTATCATAGTGATTAAATTCTGTATCAACATCTATTATCAGATACATGGGAAAACATTGACAAAATCTAAGTATCAGAGCGAATACATTCTCTATCAATATCATTTGATAGATACGTTTGATAGTATCAGAGTGAATAAATTCTTTATCATCGTCTTCTCTTAGATATGATTGATAAAATTGAGAAAATCTAAGCATCAGAGTGAATAAATTCTTTATCAATGTCTTTTGACAGATACGTTTGAAACCATTGGCCAAATCTAAGTATCATAGTGAATAAATTCTTTATCAACTTCTTTTGTCGGATACATCAGATAAAATTGACAAATTCTAAGTATCAGAGTGAATAAATTCAATATCAACATCATTTGTCAGATACATCAGATAAAATTTACAAAATGTAAGATCAGAGGGAATAAATTCGTTATCAATGTCCAATGACAGATACATTTAATAGCATTGACCAAATCTAAGTATCAGGGTGAATAAATTCCTTACTGACAATTTTTTATCAACACAATTGGTCAGATACGTCGCATAACATTGACAAAATTAATGTATTAAAATAAATAAATTCTTTATCAACATCCTTTGTCGGATACGTCGGATAAAATTGACAAAATCTAAGTATCATAGTGAATAAATTCTTTATCAGCATCATGTGCTGGATACGTCGATTATCATTATGAAAATCTAAGCATCAGAGTGATTAAATTCTATTATCAACTTCCTTTGTCGATTACATCAGATAACATTCACAAAATCTAACTTTCAGAGTGAATAAATTCTTTATCATCGTCCTTTGTCAGATACGCTTGATAAAACTGAGAAAATATAAGCATCAGAGTGACCAGGTTCTGTATCAATGTCCTTTGAGGGATACGTTTGATAACATTGTCAAAATCTAAGTATCAGAGTGAATAAATTCTTTATCCATATCCTGGGTCAGATGCATCGGATAAAATTGACAAAATCAAAGTATCAGACTGAATAAATTCCGCATCAACATCTATCATCAGATACATGAGATAACATTGTCCAAAACTAAGGATCAGAGTGAACACATTCTTTATTAACATTCTTTATCAACATCATTTGTCGGATGCGTTGAATAAAATTGACAAATTCTAAGTATCAGAAAAAATAAATTCTTTATCAACATCTATTATAACATACATGGGATAACCTTGACAAAATCTATGTGTCAGAGGCAATATATTTTTTCTACCAGTATCTTTGCCATATACATCGGATAAAATCGACAAAATCTAAATATAAGATTGAATAAATTCTTTATCAACCTTTTTTGTCGGATACGTCGGATACCATTGTCACACTGACCATAACACTGATAGCACATATGATTGATAATACTGACCCAATATATGCATAATAGTGAATAAATTCTTTATCAACTTCATTTGTCGGATACATCAGATTACATTCACAAAATCTAAGCGTCAGAGTGAATAAATACTTTATCATATCATAGTGAATAAATTCTTTATCACCTTCTTTTGTCTTATGCATCAGATAACATTCACGAAATCTAACTATCAGAGTGAGTAAATTCTTTGTGATCGTCCTTTGTCAGATATGCCTGATAATATAGAGAAAATCTAAATATCAGAGTGAATAAATTCTTTATCAGTGTCTTTTGACAGATATTTTTGACAACACAGATAAAGTTTAACTGTCAGAGTGAAAAAATTCTCCATGAACATTCTTTATAGATATCAGCTGCCGGATACGTCGATAACATTGACAAAATCCATGTATTAAAATGAATAAATTCTTTATCAACATCTATTGTCGGATAGGTCGGGATAAAATTGATAAAATATAAGTATCAGAGCGAATAAATTCTTTATCAATATCATTTGACAGATATGGTTGATAGTATCAGAGTGAATAAATTCTTTATCATCGTCTTTTCTCCGATATGGTTGATAAAATCGAGTAAATCTAAGCATCAGAGTGAATAAATTCTATATCAATGTCTTTTGACAGATACGTTTGAAAACATTGACCAAATCTAAGTATCATAGTAAATAAGTTCTTTATCAGCTTCATTTGTCGGATACATCTGATAACATTCACAAAATCTAACTATCAGAGTGAGTAAATTCTTTATGATCGTCCTTTGTCAGATATGGCTGATAAAATAGAGAAAATCTAAATATCAGAGTGAATAAATTCTTTATCAATATCCTTTGACAGATACTTTTGATAAAACTAACATAATTTAAGTATCAAAATGAACAAATTTTTTGTTAACATTTTTTATCGATATCATTTGTGTGATATATCGGATAACATTGACAATATCCATGTGTTAGAATGAACAAAATCCTTATCATCATCCCTTTGTCGGATAAGTGGGATAAAATTGAGAAATTCTAAGTATAGTAATGAATAAATTATTTTGTAGCATCATTTGCTGGATACATCGATTAACGTTATCAAGATTTACGTATCATAGTGATTAATTCTTTTATCAACATCCTTTGTTGGATACATCAGATACCATTCACAAAATCTAACTATCAGAGTGAATAAAATCTTTATCGTCGTCTTTTGTCAGATACACTTGATAAGACTGAGAAAATCTAAGCATCAGAGTGAACAAATTCTTTGTTAATGTCCTTTGACGGATACGTTTGATAACATTGTCAAAATATAAGTATCAGAGTGAACACATTCCTTATTAGCATTCTTTATCTACATCATTTGTCGGATACGTCAGATAAAATTGTCAAATTCTAAGTATCAGAGTGAATAAATTCATTATCAACATCTTTTATTAGATACATCAGACAAAATCTAAGTGTCAGAGTGAATAAATTTTTTCTATCAATATCTTTGTCAGATACAACGGATAAAACTTACAAAATCTAAGTGTCAGATTGAATAAATTCTGTATCAACATCTCTTGTCGGATACGTCGGATAACATTGTCAAAATCTAAGTATCAGAATGAATAAATTCTTTATCAACTTCTTTAGTCAGTTACATTAGATAAGATTCACAAAATCTAACTATCAGAGTGAAAAAATTCTTTATCATCGTCTTTTGTCAGATATGCTTGATAAAATTTAGAAAATCTAAGTATCAGAGCGAATAGATTCTTTATCAACATCCTTTGCCGAAAATGTCAATTAAGACGACATCATTTGTCGAATACGTCGGATAACATTGAGGAATTCTAAGTATCATAGTGAATAAATTCTTTATCAGCATCATTTGTAGGATACATCGATTAACGTTATCAAGATCTAAGATTAAGAGTGATTAAATTCTTTTATCAACTTCCTTTGTCGGATACATCAGATAACATTCACAAAATCTAACTATCAGGGTGAATAAATTCTTTATAATCGTCTTTTGTCAGATACATAGGATAATAATGACGAAATCTAAGTATCAGAGCGAATAGATTCTTCATCAACATACTTTACCGGCTATGTCGGTTAGTATTATCAAAGCCTAAGTATCATAGTGATTAAATTCTGTATCAACATCTATTATCAGATACATGGGAAAACATTGACAAAATCTAAGTATCAGAGCGAATACATTCTTTATCAATATCATTTGACAGATACGTTTGATAGTATCAGAGTGAATAAATTCTTTATCATCGTCTTCTCTCAGATACGATTGATAAAACTGAGAAAATCTAAGTATCAGAGTGAATAAATTCTTTATTAATGTCTTTTGACAGATACGTTTGAAAACATTGGCCAAATCTAAGTATCATAGTGAATAAATTCTTTATCAACTTCTTTTGTCAGATACATCAGATAAAATTGACAAATTCTAAGTATCAGAGTGAATAAATTCAATATCAACATCATTTGTCAGATACATCAGATAAAATTTACAAAATGTAAGATCAGAGGGAATAAATTCGTTATCAATGTCTAATGACGGATACGTTTAATAGCATTGACCAAATCTAAGTATCAGGGTGAATAAATTCCTTACTGACAATTTTTTTATCAACATAATTGGTCGGATACGTCGCATAACATTGACAAAATCTATGTATTAAAATAAATAAATTCTTTATCAACATCCTTTGTCGGATACGTCAGATAAAATTGACAAAATCTAAGTATCATAGTGAATAAATTCTTTATCAGCATCATGTGCTGGATACGTCAATTAACATTATGAAAATCTAAGCATCAGAGTGATTAAATTCTATTATCAACTTCCTCTGTCGGTTACATCAGATAACATTCACAGAATCTAACTGTCAGAGTGAATAAATTCTTTATCATCGTCCTTTGTCAGATACGCTTGATAAAACTGAGAAAATATAAGCATCAGAGTGACCAGGTTCTGTATCAATGTCCTTTGACGGATACGTTTGATAACATTGTCAAAATCTAAGTATCAGCGTGAACACATTCTTTATTAACATTCTTTATCAACATCATTTGTCGGATACATCGAATAAAATTGACAAATTCTAAGTATCAGAGTGAATAAATTCTGTATCAACATCTATTATCAGATACATGGGATAACCTTGACAAAATCTAAGTATCAGAGTGAATATATTTTTTCTATCAATATCTTTGATCAATATCTATCAATATCAGATACATCGGATAAAATTGACAAAATCTAAGTATAAGATTGAATAAATTCTTTATCAACCTCTCTTGTCAGATATGTCGGATAACATTGTTAACATCTAAGTATCAGAGTGCATAAATTCTTTATCAACCTCTTTAGTCTGATACATAAGATAACATTAACAAAATCTAACTATCAGAGTGAATAAATTCTTTATCATCGTCTTTTGTCAGATATGCTTGATAAAATTGAGAAAATCTAAGTATCAGAGTGATTAAATTCTTTATCAATGTCCTTTGACAGATATGATTGATAACACTGACCCAATATATGTATCATAGTGAATAAATTCTTCATTAACTTCATTTGTCAGATACATCAGATAACATTCACAAAATCTAAGCAGCAAAGTGAATAAATACTTTATCATATAATAGTGAATAAATTCTTTATCACCTTCTTTTGTCGGATATATCATATAACATTCACGAAATCTAATCATCACAGTGAGTAAATTCTATATGATCGTCCTTTGTCAGGTATTGCTGATAAAATTGAGAAAATCTAAGTATCAGAGTGAATACTTTCTTTATCAATGTCTGTTGACAGATAATTTTGATAACACTGATAAAGTTTAACTGTCAGAGTGAACAAATTCTCCATGAAAATTCTTTATCGATACCATTTGTCGGATACGTCGGATAACATTGACAAAATCTATGTATTAAAATGAATAAATTGTTTATCAACATCTATTGTCGGATAGGTCGGGATAAAATTAATAAAATCTAAGTATCAAAGTGAATAAATTCATTATCATCGTCTTTTCTCCGATATGATTGATAAAATTGAGAAAATCTAAGCATCAGAGTGAATAAATTCTATACCAATGTCTTTTGACAGATACGTTTGAAAACATTGACCAAATCTAAGTATCATATCTAAGTGTCATCATCCCTTTGTCGGATACGTGGGATAAAATTGTAAAATTCTAAGTATCGTACTGAATAAATTCTTTATCAGCATCATTTGCTGGATACATCGATTAACGTTATCAAGATCTAAGTGTCAGAGTGATTAAGTTCTATTATCAACTTCCGTTGTCAGATACATCAGATAACATTCACAAAATCTAACTATCAGAGTGAATAAAATCTTTATCGTCGTCTTTTGTCAGATACATTTGATAAGACTGAGAAAATCTAAGCATCAGAGTGAACAAATTCTTTGTCAATGTCCATTGACGGATACGTTTGATAACATTGTCAAAATCTAAGTATCAGAGTGAACACATTCCTTATTAACATTCTTTATATACATCATTTGTCGGATGCGTCAGATAAAATTGACAAATTCTAAGTATCAGAGTGAATAAATTCTCTATCCATATCCTTTGTCAGTTGCATCGGATAAAATTGACAAAATTAAAGTATCAGATTGAATAAATTCCGCATCAGCATCTATCATCAGATACATGAGATAACATTGTCAAAAACTAAGGTTCAGAGTGAACACATTCTTTATTAACATTCTTTATCAACATCATTTGTCGGATACATCGAATAAAATTGACAAATTCTAAGTATCAGAAAAAATAAATTCTGTATCAACATCTATTATCAGATACATGGGATAACCTTGACAAAATCTAAGTGTCAGAGGCAATATATTTTTTCTTCCAGTATCTTTGTCATATACATCGGATAAAATCTACAAAATCTAAGTACAAGGTTGAATAAATTCTTTATCAACCTCTCTTGTCAGATACGTCGGATAACATTGTCACACTGACCATAACACTGATAACACTGATAACACATATGATTGATAACACTGACCCAATAATTGTATTATAGTGAATAAATTCTTTATCAACTTCATTTGTCGGATACATCAGATCACATTCACAGAATCTAAGCGTCAGAGTGAATAAATACTTTATCATATCATAGTGAATAAATTCTTTATCACCTTCTTTTGTCTTATGCATCAGATAACATTCACGAAATCTAACTATCAGAGTGAATACATTCTTTATGATCGTCCTTTGTCAGATATGGCTGATAAAATAGAGAAAATCTAAATATCAGAGTGAATAAATTCTTTATCAATGTCTTTTGACAGATAGTTTTGACAACACAGATAAAGTTTAACTGTCAGAGTGAAAAAATTCTCCATGAACATTCTTTATCGATATCAGTTGCCTGATACGTCGATAACATTGACAAAATCTATGTATTAAAATGAATAAATTCTTTATTAACATCTATTGACGGATAGGTCAGGATAAAGTTGATAAAATATAAGTTTCAGAGCGAATAAATTCTTTATCAATATCATTTGACAGATATGGTTGATAGTATCAGAGCGAATAAATTCTTTATCATCGTCTTTTCTCCGATATGGTTGATAAAATTGAGTAAATCTAAGCATCAGAGTGAATAAATTCTATATCAATGTCTTTTGACAGATACGTTTGAAAACATTGACCAAATCTAAGTATCATAGTAAATAAGTTCTTTATCAGCTTCATTTGTCGTATACATCAGATAACATTTACAAAATATAAGTATCTACGGGAATAAATTCTTTATCATCCTCATTTGTCAGATATGCTTGACAAAATTGAGAAAATATAAGTATCAGAGTGAATAAATTCTTTATCAATGTCCTTTGACAGATACTTTTGATAAAACTAACATAATTTAAGTATCAAAGTGAACAAATTTTTTGTTAACATTCTTTATCGATATCATTTGTGTGATATATCAGATAACATTGACAATATCCATGTGCTAGAATGAATAAAATCTTTATCATCATCCCTTTGTCGGATAAGTGGGATAAATTTGAGAAATTCTAAGTATCGTAGTGAATAAATTATTTATCAGCATCATTTGCTGGATACATCTATTAACGTTATCAAGATTTACGTATCATAGTGATTAAATTCTTTTATCAACATCCTTTGTTGGATACATCAGATAACATTCACAAAATCTAACTATCAGAGTGAAAAAATTCTTTATCATCGTCTTTTGTCAGATACACTTGATAAAACTGAGGAAATCTAAGCATCAGGGTGAACAAATTCTTTGTCAATGTCCTTTGACGGATACGTTTGATAACATTGTCAAAATCTAAGTATCAGAGTGAATAAATTCATTATCAACATTTTTTATTAGATACATCAGACAAAATCTAAGTGTCAGAGTGAATAAATTTTTTCTATCAATATCTTTGTCAGATACATCGGATAAAATTTACAAAATCTAAGTATAAGACTGAATAAATTCTGTACCAACATCTCTTGTCGGATACGTCGGATAACATTGTCAAAATCTAAGTATCAGAATGAATAAATTCTTTATCAACTTCTTTAGTCAGTTCCATCAGATAACATTCAAAAAATCTAACTATCAGAGTGAAAAAATTCTTTATCATCGTCTTTTGTCAGATATGCTTGATAAAATTTAGAAAATCTAAGTATCAGAGCGAATAGATTCTTTATCAGCATCCTTTGCCGGCAATGTCAATTAAGACGACATCATTTGTCGGATACGTCGGATAAAATTGAGGAATTATAAGTATCATAGTGAATAAATTTTTTATCAGCATCATTTGCAGGATACATCGATTAACATTATCAAGATCTAAGTATCAGAGTGATTAAGTTCTTTTATCAATTTCCTTTGTCGGATACATCAGATAACATTCACAAAATCTAACTATCAGGGTGAATAAAATCCTTATCATCGTCTTTTGTCAGATACATAGGATAACACTGGCAAAATCTAAGTCTCAGAGTGAATAAATTCATTATCAACATCCTTTTCTGGATCCGAAGTATCCGACAAATGATGTAGATAAATAAGGTTTGTATACTTCCCAATTACCAATACTATACGTAAACATTGGGGAAAGTTCATGACTTGCAGCCCTTCCCCCGGGAACTGTGGGGGATTAAGTCATCCTCTAAGACATATTTATTAGATTTTTGACTATGCTGAACAAAATAGCTATCTCAAAATTTTGATTGGGTGACTCGGAAAAAAATGAGCGTGAGAGGGGCCAAGTGGCACTCCAATTTTTTGGCACTTAAAAAGGGCACCAGAACTTTTAATTTTCGTTCGAATGAGCCCTCTCAAGATATTCTAGGACTGCTGGATCAATATGATCACCCCTGGCAAAAAAACACGCATCTGTGATCTTTCTTCTGGCAAAAAATACAAAATTCCATATTTCTGAAAATAGGAGCTTGAAACTTCTACAGTAGGGTTCTCTGATTTGCGGAATCTGATGGTGTGAGTTTCATTAAAGTGCTCTGAGTTTTAGGGGTTGTTTACCCCTGTTTTTCAAAATAAGGCAAATTTTCTCATGTAGCTTTTGATAGGTAAAACTAAACTTGATGAAACTTATATATTTGAAATTAGCATAAAAATCTGATTCTTTTGATGTATCTATTGGTATCAAAATTTCTTTTTTTAGAGTTTCGGTAACTATTTAGCCGGGTCGCTCCTTACTTACAGTTTTTTACCACGAACTGTTCGATTTTTTATTAGGAAAAGATGAAACGCTTGATCCTTGATCAAACAGTTCGTGGTAATGAACTGTAAGTAAAGAGCGACCCGGCTCAATAGTAATCGAAACTCTAAAAAATGGAATTTTTATACCAATAGATACAAAAAAAGAATTAGATTTTTATGCTGATTTCAAATATATAAGTTTTATCAAGTTTAGTCGTACCCATCAAAAGGTACACGACTGAGAAAATTTGTCTTATTTTCGAAAAAGGGAGAAACACCCCCTAAAAGTCTTAAAATTTAATGAAACTCACACCATCAGATTCAGCGTATCAGAAAACCCTGCTGTAAAAGTTTCAAGCTCCTATCTGCAAAATTGTGGAATTTTGCATTTTTTTGAAAAACCATTTAGAAAACCATTTAGCCAAAAAAAAAAATAAAATTAATATACAAGTTTCGTTTTAATTATTCATGTACTGTGAGCCAAAATCAAAGCTGGATTAACTCAGAAACGTTCAGAAGTAAAATAAAAAAACAAGTTTTTTTTAACTGAAAGTAAGGAGCGACATTAAAACTTATAAAGAACAGAAACTATTCCGTATATGAAAGGGGCTGTCCCATCCTCAACGCCTTGCTCGTTACGCTAAATTTGACTCTGTCTCATATCTTTAAGTTTTAAAACAATAAAAAACTATAGCGTAAAAGGGGAGACGTTGAGGAGGGGACAGCCCCTTTCATTTACCGAATAATTTCTGTTCGTTTTAAGTTTTAATGTCGCTCCTTACTTTCAGTAAAAAAAAACTTTTTTTTTTAAATTTAATCTCCCAAAAGCATTAAAGTATTAAGGTGAAACTTCAAGGGGTGCTGAACACAATAAAAACACACTTTGTCGTTGCTGGTTGTGAAAACGGAATATCAGCAATATCTAAGCAAAGGCTAATGGCATTAGGAAATAACTTTCAAAGTATCTTTAGAGGGAATTAAAGAGAGACTGGAGGGAAACCATCCCCCTACTTTTTCCTTATATGGGCCCCTGTTCTCATCAATGGTAAAAATTTTGTAATTGTCATTTTGTTCAAAGTAGCCAAAGGGCCTAATAGTTAGGGAGGGGAGCAGATGCCTCTAAACTTGTATTCTAACGCCAAAATATCCTAAATTTCATTGAGATTTCAGATAAATACAGAGTTATCTCTAAGGAAGGGGTGGGGTTGAAGGTAAATATTGATATATAATCCGCATTGATTTTCGGGAACATTACTATTCTACGCTGTTATTACGAAGTAAAGAGTAGCATTAAAACCCAAAATGAACAAAATTTCGTACATATAGGAAGGCAGCTGCCCCTACGTCATCCCCAACCTCCCCCTCACGGAAAAAGAAACTTTAGAGGATGCTCATTTGATACCGCCCTAGGACTGTTTTATATATCTGTTTTTTTTTATATCCGGAAAGTAATCAAACATCTTCGATTTTCTTTGGTAGAAAATTCACCAAACACTTGTAGATGAGAGCTTTAAACATCTACAATAGTGTTCTCTAATTGTTTTGTTATTTGAGAGGGGTCAGGAGCCACAAAGGGCGCATTTTGAATGTCAAAACATCCTAATTATCATTGAGCCTTCAGGTAAATACAGAATTAGTTCTAAGGAAGGGGTGGAGGTAGAAATTAATATTTAATCCCTCTTGGTTTCTGGGAATATTTCGGGTCCACGCTGTTATAATGGAAGTAAAAAGTAACATTAAACACCCCAAAATTAGCATAACTTATTCCGTATAGGAGTAGGATGTCCTTTCCTCATCCCCAACCTAACCCTTGTGGTCGTAGAAGCTTCCGAGGATTTTCATTCAATCGGACATTGAGAGTTCTAGTCCTAATTATAAGTCAAAAGTGATTGGAGACCTACCAGCCCCTGTCCAAAATCTGTTTTTGATATATGGTCTTTTTCTTACCACTTTGAACATCTGATCAACATTTTGAAGCACGTATTTTGTACTTTCTCTGTAGCTGCTAAATTTTGCGTGTAGGAGAATTTTATTCGGAGGTAAATGTTTTGCGGGGGGTCGCAGAAATTTTCCGCGGGGAAGGGTTTTCCGGGGGAAACGCCGGCTTCCGAGTTTTTAAGTATGTGAATAAAAAAGAGTCTATAAGAACGAAGCTCTTTCGTATTTTCACACGTCTACACTCGAGGGCGTGGATTTGTACTCACAGGAACGCTCGTCTACACTTGTCGACCCTATTAATAAATGAATTGGTATAATTTGAATACATTTCAGCAATAACTATGCATATCATATTTTTCTGTTAAATTGAAGAATTATTTTCCAAAAAAAATCAATTTTTGGACCGCAATAATTATGTTTTTTTGTTTAAAAACAAAAAAGTACCAAATGCATCCAAGACTTCTTGTTCTTTAGCTTTATTATGGAAATCCTTAGGACTAGCAATTCTATTTTCCTAATTAGAGTATTTCTTTCAATTGAGAAACAAGGACGCTCTGATAGGATGTGATCAATTGTTCCTTCAATATTTATTCAACTGTCAAAAGAGACTGTCTTCTTTTTTGAAAGATGGTGTAATACCTTACGTAACCTAGTCATAGCACTTCCAGCTCCAAATGGAACATAATATTAGCTGTTTTTCTATTACAATCAATCAGGGGCTTGAGAATACAATGCCCAGCAAATATCAAAACATATGCGTCTGTAGCAGTTTAACGGACCTTGTGAATCGGAATTTTTTACAGCAGAGGTTATTAACTTTAAAGTTGCATAGACTGTGAGATCCACTTTCTTTAATGTGTGAACAAGGTTGTCTAGTGATGTAACTAAAAAAAGACCTGTTTGCCACATAAGTAAACTTACGGGTCTTTAAAAACAAGCTTAACTGAAATCAGACGTTATTTATTGATTCAATAGAAGATGCTTATTTCCAAAAGAGTACACAGGTCATACTTCCAAATGTAGAATACACAGCCAAAGTTTAAAAAAACATGCTTTCAAAAATAAAGTTCTTGAAGCTTAATCGTGAATAAGTAATTATTTGTGGTCTAAACAAGTTAGGTAAATAAGATGGATACTCGTAGTAATGACGCTCAAATTGCTGTTTGTTTAGTTTTTTTTCTACACATCACAGGTTAAATGTGTGAAATTCCCTTTTTGCAAGTCAAATTAGTTCCTTTGGATGAACGATTCATCATGCACAAACCAAAGCTTACGACCAAAATTTAAAGTTTGGCTTAAAAGTCTGGTGATAACATATTCCCACGCATGGCATTGATTTGGATACAGAGATATTACTCACCGAACAAAAATTCACAATTACGAAAAATCTCTAAAAATCCAAAAAAAGCCAAACCAAGGCTGCAGCAGTACTAAATAGCAAATTATAGTCAGTCCAAAGCAACGAAAAATTTTAAAAGATTGAAAAAAAACTGACTAATGAGAAAAACTTACATTTTAACTATTATACAGACTCGTCAAAATAATAGAAGTTCATTGTGAAAACAATTTTCTGAAAACAACAAAATTGGCTTGGAACTTCTGGAAAATAGTGGCGGATCAAAGCGAAACGTACCAACAATGTGACCATTTGATTACAATATGATAATTTGGTTTGAGGCCACTATCATAAGCAGCGCAATAGCGCTGCCTAAGTAAAGAACGATGTTGGCACAATGTATTATTTATTTTATTTTTTCTTGTTCTTGGTCTTAGACCAGGGCAATTCGCATCGAAGGAGTTGTCGTAAAAACTTCGAAAAGGGCTCATTCGATTGGAAATTGGAGTGGCTTGTGCACTTTTTATTAGTCGAAAGTTATTGGTGATTGTAAGGCAACTAACACCCCTTCCACGCTCACCATTTCCCAAAACACATCTAATAAAATTTTGTGATAGCCATTTTGTTCAGCGTAGTTGATTTTCAGATAGTAATTATGTTTTTGCGGAGGACACTCCCCCACAGCCCCAGGCCAAGGGTTGTAAGTTATTCCCTGGGGTCATATAAGGTTTTTATAGAAAGTATTGTCGTAGAAACTTTAAAAAAGGCTCGTTCGATTGGAAATTCAAAGGGCTAGTGCTCTTTTTAATAGTCGAAAGTGGTTGGAGGGCAACTAACCCCACTCTCACGCCCACCTTTGCCTCAAAAACTTCCAACCAAAATTTGGATATAGCCATTTTGTTCAATGTAGTTAAAGGTTCTGGAAACTAGGTCTTTCAGGATGAGACCCCCCCCCACAGCCCTCAGGGCAAGGGTTGTAAGTTATTCCCTGGGGGCATATAAGGTTTTTTAAAAGAAAGCGTTGTCGTAGAAACTTCAAAAATGGCTCATTTGATAGGAAATTGAAATGGCTTGTGCCCTTTCTGATAATCGAAAGTGATTGGAAGGCAACGAACACCTCTTCAACGCCCACCATTTATCCAAGCTCATCCAATCAAAATTTTGAGATAGCCATTTTGTTCAAAGTAGTTGAAAGGTTCGGAAATTATATCTCAGAGGATGACACTTCCCCCACTGCCCTCAGGGTAAGGGTTGTAAGTTATGCCCTGGGGGCATATAAGGTTTTTATTGAAAGCTTCGTCGTAGAAACTTGAAAAGGGAATCATTTTATTTGATATTCAAAGGGCTAGTGCCCTTTTTAATAGTCAAAAGTGATTTGAGGGCAGCTAACCCTCTATCACGCCCATCTTTTCCTGAAGCATATCCAGTCAAAATTTTTAGATAGCTATTTTGTTATACGTAGTTAAAAGTTTTAGAAATTAAGTCTTTGAGGATGAGAACCCCCTCAGAGTCCTCGGGGCAAGGGTTGTAAGTTATGCCCTGGGGGACTATAAGGTTTTTATGGATATGATGTTGTAGAAACTTCAAAAACGGCTTATCCGATTGAAAATTAGAAGGGCTTGTGCCCTTTTTAATCTTCAAAAGCTATTGGAGGATAACTAACACCCCTGTCGCACCCACCATTTCCCCAAACACTTCCAATCAAAATTTTTAGATAGTCATTTTGTTCGGCGTAGTTAAAAAGTCTGGAAATTATGTTTTGAGGATGACACTCCCCCCACAGTCCTCAGGGCAAGAATTGTATGTTATGCCCCAGGGGCATATAAGGTTTTTTTTTACAGAAAGCGTAGTCGTAGAAAGTTCAAAAAGGAATCATTCGATTGAAAATTGAGACAGCTAGTGCCCTTTCTAATATTCGAAAGTGATTGGAGGGTAACTAACACCCCTCTCACACCCACCATTTCCCCAAACACGTACAATCAAACTTTTGAGATAGCCATTTTTTCTACGTAGTTGAAAGTTCTGGAAATTATGTGTTTGAGGATGACAACCCCCTCTTAGCGCTCAGGTCAAGGGTTGTAAATTCTGCCCTGGGGCATAGAAGGTTTTTATAGAAAGCGTTGTTGTAGAAACTTCAAAAAGAACTCATTCGACTGAAAGGGCTATGCCCTTTTCAATAGTTGGAAGTGATTGGAAGGCAACTAACCCCCCTCTCACGCTCACTATTTGCCTAAACGCAAGCAATAAAATTTTGAGATAGCCATTTTGTTCGACGTAGTTAAAAATTCTTGAAATTATGCTTTTGAGGATGACACTCCCCCAAAAGCCCTCAGGGCAAGGGTTTTAAGTTATGCCCTGGGGGCATATAAGGTTTTTTTATAGTAAGCGTTGTCGTTGAAACCAAAAAGGAATCATTTGACTGGAAATTAAAACGGCTAGTGCCCTTTTTAATAGTCGAAAGTGATTGGAGGATAACTAACCTCCCTCTCACGCCCACCATTTACCCAGACACATCCAATCAAAATTTTGAGATAGCCATTTTGTTGAACGTAGTTGAAAGTTCTGGAAATTAGGCCTTTGAGGATGACAACCCCCTCACAGCTCTCAGGGCAAGGGTTGTAATTTATGCCCTGGGGGCATATAAGGTATATATAGAAAGCGCTGTAGTAGAAATTCCAAAGGGCTAATTTGATTTGAAATTGAAATGGCTAGTGCCCTTTTCAATAGTCGAAAGTTATTGGAAGGCTTGACATTTTTGTAGTAAAGACCGATGTTGGTACAATGTATTATTATTTTTTTCTCTTTTTTTTTTGTTTAGACCAGGGCGCTTCGTATCAAAGGAGTTGTCTTAGGAACTGCGAAAAGGGCTCATTAGATTGAAAACAGAAAGGGCTGATGCCCTTTTTAATAGTTGAAAATGATTGGAGGGCAGCTAGTCCCCCTCCCACGCCCACCCTCCCATTTGCCCATTATGCTTAAAAACTAAATATTGCCTTAAGATTAAATCTAAATGCACTGTGTTAATGCTAATTCCCAAAAAGGCATCTCAGCAGTATCCCAAGAACGACTGATGGTATTATGTTCAAACTTTTGTGGCTACTTCTGCTCTTAAGATTTAACCAAATCAAGAAAGCGTAATTGTATCTAAGCTATCAAAGAAATTAAACAGATCTTTTTTTAGCGAATGGTATCAAGTTTTCTATTTCAGATCAACTAGAGGAGGTATGAAACTAAATTAAACACTACTATTTGTGTCCAGATTTTTAAATGGGTCAATATTGTTAAAAATTGCTGAAAATTTTTCTCCAGCATACAAATAGCAGGCCAAACTATAAAGTCTTAAAAAAATCAAAAGATTTAAAGAATTATTTTCTTTTTCTCTGAAAAGACTATGTCAAAATAAAACAAATAGAAGTTAATTAAAAAAAAAACTTTTTCCACAAAATAAGTTATTCAAACAAAAGTAAAGCGTTAAACCAAAAATGAGCAAAAATAAACTCAAATTATCTACCAAGCTTGAAATTACCACAAATTAGCATCGATAAATAAATGAAACCCAAAGCGAACAGAAATTACAATAAATAAGCGAGTCAAACTCAAAACGAGCAGAAACTAACATGAGTAGTGCTCAAAACCTCTATGCCTTCCAGAGGCCAGAACATAATTTGCACTTAACTGAAAAAAAAACAAAACAAATAAATGTGCATTGCCAATTTAATATACATATACTGATAATTACTAATCAAAATGTTAGTATTATTTGATTTATTAAAGTTATAAAAGTAAAAACATCCATTCACTTTTGATCCTTAAAAAGGGCACTAGAAATTTCGATTTCCAATCGAATGACCCCCTTTGAAGTTCCTACGACGACCCCTTCCATATGAAGTGCCTCTAGAAAAAAAAAATTGAACATTGGAGCCGTATGGCCTTTACCATTGGCCTTTAAACTAAAGCGTTGCCTCTGATTATTTTTTTTTTCCAGAGGACCTTTTTATGGAAGGGGTAGTCGTATAAACTTCAAAGTGGGCTCATTCAATTGGAAATCGAGAGTTCTAGTAACCTTTTTAAGGCTCCAAAGTGATTGGAAGGCGACTAACACCCCTTCCACGCCCACCATTTCCCCAAACCTATTCAATAAAAACCCTGAAATAGCCATTTTGTTCTACATAGTTGATTTCCAGATAGAAATTATGTTTTTGAGGAGGACACCCCCCCCCACAGCCCTCAGAGCAGGGATTTTAAGTCATGCCCTGGGGGCATATAAGGTTTTTATAGAAAGCTTTGTCTTAGAAACTTCAAAAAGGACTCATACGATTGGAAATTTGAAGGGCTAGTACCCTTTTTAACAGTCGAAAGTGATTGGAGGGTAACTAACCCCTCCTACGCCCACCTTTTCCCCAAACAGATCGAATCAAAATTTTGAGATAGCCATTTTGTTCAACGTAGTTGAACATTCTGGAAATTAGGTCTTTGAGGATGACAATCCCCCCTCCTCCACAGACCTCAGGACAAGGGTTGTAAATTATGCCCTGGGGGCATATAAGGTTTGATAGAAGGCATTGTCGTAGAAACTTCAAAAAGGGCTTATTCGACTGGAAATCTCAATGGCTAGTGTCCTTTTTAATAGTAGAAAGTGACTGGAAGACAAGTAACACCCCTTCCAAGCCCACCATTTCCCCGAACACATCCAATCAAAATTTTGAGATAGCCATTTTGTTCAACGTAGTTGAAAGCTTTGTAAATTATATCTTTGAGCAGGACCATCCCCCCACAGTCTCCAGGGAAGGGTTATAAGGTATGCCCTGGGGAAATATATGGTTCTTATGGAAGGAACGCTCGTATAAACTTCAGAGAGGGCTCATTTGGTGGAAAAGTGAAAGTTCTAGTTCAATTATTAAGCATCAAAAGATATCAGAGGGTAACCAGCCCCCCCCCCCCCTCACGCCCTATTTTCCGAAATGCATCCGATAAAAATCTTGAGATAGCTATTTTGTTTAAAATAGTTCAAAGATCATAAAACAAAACTCTGGTGTCGACACAACCCCCCAGGGCCCGGGGGCAGGCTTTGCAATTTATGCCCTAGGGGCATATATGGTTCTTATGGAAAGGATGATCGTAAAAACTTCAAAGAGGGCTCTCTTGATTGAAAATTGGAAAATCTAGTTCACTTTTTAAGAGTCAAAAGAGATTGGAGGGCACCTAGCCCCCACCCCTTCATGCCCTTTTTTCCTCTAACCTATCCGATAAGAACATTAAGATAGCAGTTTTTTTTAAATAGGTCAAAGACCATACAACAAAAACTCCGGGGTAGACACAACCTCCCAGGGCCCGAGGGCAGGTGTTGTAAGTTGTGCCCTGGGGGAATATATGGTTCTTATAGAAGAGATGCTCGTAAAAACTTCAGAGAGGGTTCATTTGATTGGATATTGAAAGTTCTAGTTCAGTTTTCGAGAGTCAAAAGAGATTAGAGGGTAACTAGCCACCCCCGTGCTCCTTTCTCCCCCAAATGCATCCATAAAGAATATTGAGATAGCCATTAAGTTAAAAATTGTTCAAAAGTCAGATAACAAAACTCAGGTGTCAACACAACCCCCTGGTCCAGGGAACAGGCGTTATAAGTTATGCCCTGGGGCATATATTATTCTTATGAAAGCGATGCTCGTATAAACTGCAGAGAGGGCTCGTTTGATGGGAAATTAAAATTTCGAGCTTTCTTTTTAATAGCCAAAAGATATCCGAGGCAACTAGCCCCCATTCCCACGTCTTCTTTTTCCAAACCCATCTGATGAAAATTTTGAGATAGAAATTTTTTAAAAACAGTTCAAAGGTCGGATAAGAAAGACTCCGGTGTCAATACACCCCCCCCCCCAGGGACCGGGGAAAGGCGTTCTAAATAATGCCGTAAAGGCAAGTATGGTTCTTATGAAAGGGATGCCCGTATAAACTTCATAGAGGGCTCATTTGATTTGAAATTGAAAGTTCTAGTTCACTTTTTAAGAGTCAAGAGATTTAAGGGTAACTAGCCCCCAGTTTTTTGAAAATTTTTCAAAAATAAGATAACAAAAACTCCGGTGTCAACACAACCCCCCTCTCCAGAGCTCGGAGTTAGACGTTGTATGTGTTGTCCTGGGGGCGTATATGGTTCTTATGAAAGGGGTGCTCGTATAAACTTCAGATAGGGCTCATTTAATTGGAAGTTGAAAGTTCTAATTCACTTTTTAAGAGTCAAAAGATATCCAAGGGCAAATAGCATCCCCCATTAATTTCAGCCATTTCACTAAAAATAGTTAAAGGTGAGTTAAGAAAAACTCCTTTGTCGACGCAACCCCCCGGGCTCAGAGGCAGGTGTTGTAAGTAACGTTCTGGGGTATACATAGTTCATATGGAAGGGATGCCCATAAAAATGTCAAATAGGGCTCATTTGATTGGAAATCGAAAGTTCTTGCTCATTTTTTAAGAGTCAAAAAGATCGGAGGGCGACTAGCCCCCCCCCCTCCACCCCCTAAATGTATCAGATAAAAATTATGAGATGGATAGTTTGTTAAAAATAGTTTAAATTTCAGATAAAAAAAACTCCGGTGTCAGCACAGCCCCTCAGAACCCTGGGATAGGCGGATAGGCCTCCCTCCACACTCAAATTTATTTTTTTCCAGAGGCACTTCATATAGAAGGGGTCGTCGTAAAAACTTCAAAGGGGGCTCATTCGATTGAAAATCGAGAGTTCTAGTGTCCCTTTTTAAAAATCAAAATTGATCGGAGGGCAACTAGCCTCCCTCCCCAAAGCCCTCTTTCACCAAATACATCTGTTAAAGAATTTGAGATAGTCATTTTGTTAAAAATTGTTTAAAGATCATATAACAAAAACTCCTTTACGTGTGGCCATTTCGTTAAAAATACTTCAAAGGTCAGATAAGAACAAATGTGTCGACGAAACCCCCTCGGGCCTGGGGCAGGCGTTGTAAGTATTGCTCTGGGCGCATGTATGGTTCTTATGGAGGGTATGCTCGCATAAACATCGGACAGGGCTCATTTGATTGGAAACTGAAAGTTCTAGTTCACTTTTAAAGAATCAAAAGATATCGGAGGGCAACTAGCCCCTCCCCTCCACGCCCTTTCTTCCTCAAATTTATCTGATAAGAACTTTGAGATAGCCATTTTTTATGAATAGTTCAAAAATCATATAATAAAAACTCCGGGGTCGACACAACCCCACTAGGGCCCAGAGGCAGGCGTTGTAAGTAATGCTCTGGGGGCATATATAGTTCTTATGGAGAGAATGCTCGTATAAACATGGAGAGGCCTCACATGATTGAAAATCGAAAGTTCTCGTTTACTTTTTAAGAGTCAAGAGAGATCGAAGGGCCGCTACCCCCTCTCCACGCCCTATTTTCCTCAAACCCATCCGATAAGAACTTTGAGAGAGCCATTTTTTCAAAATTGTTCAAAGATCATATTACGAAGACTCCGGGGTTGACACAGTTCCTCAGGGATTGGGATAGGCGTTTTAAGTTATGCCTGGGGGCACATACAGTTGTTGTGGAATGGATTCTCGTATAAACTTCAGAGAGGTCTCATATGATTTGAAACTGAAAGTTCTAGTTCAGTTTTTAAGATTCAATAGAGATCATAAGGTAACCATCCCTTCTCCCCCCCCCCCCTCCACGCCACCTCCTCACATGCATCTGATAATTTTGAGATAGCCATTTTGTTAAATATATTTAAAAGTCAGATAAAAAAAAAAAACTCCGGTGTCGAGACAACCACCCAGGGCCGGGGGGCAGGCGTTGCAAGCTATGCCCTGGGGGCATATATGGTTCCTACTGCGTCATTGGTGCTTTACTGAAAAACATATGCGTGTTGAACAGTCTTGGAAAGTATAAACCACATCAAATTGAATATTTGATGTATAATGATGTTAATTGTTGAAAGATTCATCAGTTCAAGAATTTATTTTACTTTAATTTTATTTTTCTTTTCAATGCTGTAAGAAATGGAAAAGAAAATATTTGTAATATAATTCGTTTTCAGGTAAGTGCCAATGACGCTGTAGGCTTTTGGTTTTTAGTTACACTTAAGGAAGGGGGCAGTATCCGAACTCTTGTTTGTAGTGAAACTACATTCGTCTTGAACAACTGTAGAAAGAACTAATAAATTAAACTGAATATTTGATGATTAATGATATTAATTGCTGAAAGCTCATCAGTTCAAAATTTTACTATAATTTTAATGTTTATTTTCAATATTAAGTACAAAAGAAAATATTTATAATAAAATTGGTTTTAAGTAGAGCACCAATGATGCAGTACGTTTTAGACTTTTACATTGAGAGAAGGAAGGGATACCCAAACTTTTTTTGTTGTGATTTTTGTTCGTTTCAAGCTTGATTTGCATATTCAATTTAACTTTGACTCTTTTTAAGATTTATTTATTAATTCATTTGCATTAATATCTATTGTATGTTTGTTTGTATTGATTGTTTATTTAATTTCTGTTCGTTTTAAGTTTCATTTATATTTCAATAGCAAAATATTTTTTTTCGTTTTAAACTTGATTTTCGTATTCAATCTAACCATTACTCGCTTTAAGATCTATTTGTTCTTTTATATTATTACTTGTTGTATGTTTTTTGCTATGATTGATTATTTAGTTTCTGTCCGTTTTGGGTTTCATTGATTCTTTAATAGTAATTTCTGGTCTTTTGAGTTTGAATTTTAAGAAGTGTTTGTATCTACTAAGCTTAAGTTTAAAATGGCCTTTACATTTCTTTGAAAAACTCATTTTTCGGAAAGTTTTCTAATTATTTCTTAGAAAAGACAATTCCTACTCTGAACATTCTGGAGAGCAAATACTAAAGATCCGGTCCGTTATGATCAAACCAATTTTTACTTGGCGAGCGTGATCGGATCTATACTACAGAAACCTATTGATATTAGTATGTTTTCTGCTAATTTTAAAATCCAGACTATTTTCATTTTTTTAAAGAAGAAAATCAAGAAAAGGAAGATTTCCATTTTCTTCTAATTCAACAGTAAACTTTAAATCCACCCAAACTATTAAGATGTTCCAAAAACCCTTTTAATTCCTCCTACCCATAATCCCATACTAAAAAATTCAAAGAATTCTAAAAAGCTTTAAAAAGGATGGCTCATTATCATCACAAAAGCAGATAAGAGCAACACTTTAGTTGTGATAAATACTGATGACGAATACTGAGACATAATCTGACAGACTCTTTTACAAATAAGTTGAAGAATGAATGTTTAAGAACGATGAAGAAAAAACTACACCTTAACTTTACTACAAATGCCTGCCACAAAGTTCCTTGTGCCCTAAATTATATGGATTTCCCAAAATCCATAAGCCTAAGCTACCATTACGACCAATTGTGTCAAGTAGAAGGTCACCAACAAGTGTTTTGAGGAAGTGGTTAGTGTCAATCTGTAAACCACCTTTGTCTACACAAATTTCGTACACTAAGAATTCTTCGAATTTGGTTGAAAAAATGAAAAAAAGTAGAAATTTCTTCAGGTTCTTTGCTTTCAAGCTTCGACATTGTATGAATGTACGCAAATATTGATGTAGGAGCAGCCGAAACTCTCCTAGAAAGAAAGCTGTTAAGAAATTCGGACTTGAGTAGTGGTAAAACAGATTTGGAAGTTTCTGAATTATGTATTTAGTAAGGCTGTGCATTAAGTTCTCTTATTTTTTCAATTCAGAGACGAATTTTTCTAACAAGTAAATGGTTTACCAATGGGGGCCCCTTTATCTCCATTATTTGCTAATATTTTTGTGGAAAATATTGTAACAATGGCGTTAGATTCATAATTTTCAAAATATATTTTTTGGGGCCAATATATGGATGACATAATTTCAGTATGGGATTATGAGGAGCAGGAATTAAAAGGATTTTCGGAACATAATTTTTTTTTTGGGGGGGGGAGGGATTTAGAGTTTACTGTTGAATTACAAGAGAATGGGAAACTTTCTTTTCTTGATGGTCTTCTTCTAAAAATGAAAATAGTATGAATTTTAAAATTTTCAGAAAACCGACTAATAACAATAGGTTTTTGTCGTATAGCTTTGGTCACGCTCGCCAAGTAAAAATTGGTTTGATCATTTCTTTAATTGACTGAATCTATAGAATTTTCTCTCTAAAATTTTTTGAGTAGGAATTGTCTTTCCTAAGAAAAATACTAATAAGTAACATGTATCCAGAGTGGTTAATTAACCAGACTTTTTCATAGAGAAGGAAAATTTTTCTAGAGATGTCTAAGGGAGTCTTGGAGACTACTCGGGAGAAGGATTTTTTGGTCCTTACCATATGTACCTGGCTTAAGTGAAAAACTTAAAAGATTTTTACAGAGTAATGGTCTAGTGATTTCACTTCAGCCCTTTCGAACCATATTTTTAATTTTCCAGACCATTTTATTTTACTCGATAATGTGTCTTTGATTTTTAAGGGACCAGAGTTTCAGGCAACATTTTCGCAAAACTCTTGGAATTAAGAAAATTTTATTCAGGAACACAGCTTTAAATCTTGAAACGGGTGAATTTGGTTTGATCTCTATCTACAATAATTTATTAAAATCTGATAGAGAAAAATTCAATTCACCCAATATAGTTATCCTCTGTTCATTCAACGCTATTGAACCGGATCCAAAAATTCAAAAGAGACTAGCTTCCACTTTGGCTTTGAAAAGAATTAAATAAAAAAAAACAAGTTTTTTAAACTGAAAGTAAGGAGCGACATTAAAACTTAAAACGAACAGAAATTATTCCGTATATGAAAGGGGCTGTCCCCTCCTCAACGCCTCGTTCTTTACGCTAAAGTTTTTATTGTTTTAAAAAATAAAGTTGTGAGACAGAGTCAAACTTTAGCGTAAAGAGCGAGGCGTTGAGGAGGGGACAGCCCCTTTCATATACGGAATAATTTCTGTTCGTTTTAAGTTTTAATGTCGCTTCTTACTTTCAGTTTAAAAAACTTGTTTTTTTTTATTTAATTTCTGAACGTTTTTTATTTAATGCAGGTTTTATTTTGGTTCACCGTCATTGAATAAGTAAACAAAATTTGTTCCAATTCTTTAAAAATGACCTCTTAATCACAAAGGCCGTTAATTAGAATAAATAGCTCTTATGAAAGTACTAAAAATCTTTGGCTTAAAGAGCGAGGTATTGACTACGATGTGAACCCAATCATATAGCTAATATTTTCTTGTTCGTTTTAAGTTTTGATGTTGCTCCTTACTATCAGTTAAAAAACTTGTTTTTTTATATTTAATTTCTGATTTTTTTTTTTTAAATAATGATGGGAGTCCGGCGCCCCCTTCATAGTAATGTCCCTTCCCCCATGAAAACTTCCTTCATGAAAAGATCCTCCCATATAACCCCCGACCAACCCCCAACCCCCACTACCAGAAAAAATTCCCCCTGAAAACGTCTGTATACTTCCCAATAACCAATACTATATGTTAACATTGGGTAAAGTTCATAACTTTCAGCCCTCCCCCTGGGGCTTCGAGGGATTAAGTCATCCTAAAAGACATATTTATAATATTTTCGACCATGCTGAACAAAATGGCTATCTAAAATTTTGATCGGGTGTCTTTGGAAAAAAATGAGCGTGGGAGGGGGCCTAGTTGCCCTCCATTTTTTGGTCACTTAAAAATGGCACTAGAACTTTTAATTTCCGTTCCAATAAGCCCTCCCACGATATTCTAGGACCACTGGTTCGATACGATCACCCCTGGAAAAAAAAAAAACAAAAAAAAAACAAAAAAACAAATCAACACGCATCCGTGATCTTTCTTCTGGCATAAAATGGAAAATTCCACATTTTTGTAGATAGGAGCTTGAAACCTCTACAGTAGGGTTCTCTGATACGCTGAATATGATTGTGTGATTTTCATTAAGGTTCTATAACTTTTAAGGGGTCTTTCCCCCTTTTTTCAAAAATCAGCCAAATTTTCTCAGGCGCGTAACTTTTGATAGGTAAGATTAAACTTGATGAAACTTATATATTTGAAATCAGAATTAAAATCTGATTCTTTTGATGCATCTATTGGTATCAAAATTCTGTTTTTTAGAGTTTCGGTTATCATTGAGCCGGGTCGCTCCTTACATACAGTTCGTTACCACGAACTGTTTGATTAGATTATTAAACAATGTGTAGTTTTATTTTATTTCGCAATGAACTATAATTTTAATTGTTTTAGTTTAATTTTACTACTGATGACGGTTACTGCATTTGTGACCGAAATATCTAGTATTTTTGTGAAATTTATCACTGTCAAATAAAAGGGTTTTATCCATATCTCAACTTTAATTTATTAGTTGGATATTTTCTTCACTTTCTTTACATTCCTTTGTTTTCATATAATCTATCACTCAGATAATTATTATACTGCCCCTTCTCCTGTCTATTAAACATAAGGCTTTTTCACTAACGTTCTGAGCTGCGCTCCTAACTTTCTTCCCTAAGACTTTCATCCCTAAATTATTGTATCCATCCTTCGAATGGTCAAATTTAAAAGTCTTCAGTTTAGTATTCATCTCATCCTGGAAAGTTTCTCTCAAATTCTCATCCTGGAGTCTACCGACATCGTAACCTCTAGGTAGGTAGTTACCCTTCCGAAATTTCAGCTTTAAATTAACCCTAGATACTACTAGGTGGTGATCTTTACTTTTAACATCAGAAGCAGTACTCCCATATACCCTAGTATCTTGTATTGATACTGCCAGTCTTCGGTTTACAATAACATAATCAATAAGGTTTGCTGTCATACCATCATGTGAATAACATGTTAAATTCTAGGCCATTTTATAACCGAACACCGTATTGGTTATAACTAGATTAATATACCTACGAAATTGCAGCAGTCTGTAGCCATTACTGTTGCCTGTCCCTACTCCAAATTTACCCAAGCTAGGATACCCTCTATCGCTATTTCTACCAAACTGGGCGTGAAAATCTCCTAATCAAAACACCATCCAATATTCCAAGATTTTTGCAATTCAAGATTTTATTTCTGACTTGACCTTTTTTACTTTGACTTTTATTCACATAATAAGCAAAAATATAAACTATTACAGAAATAAACCACTAGGCTAGGCAAAAATTTAAATTTTGCTAACGCGCAGCGATTAACTACATAATTATCCCTAAAGGCATCCTAAATTAAAAAATAAAAACACCTACATAAATGTTCCTAGAAACATCCCAAACTAATTAAATAATAATAATTACAATAAGATTGTAAGTAATGCTCTGGGGGCATATATAGTTCTTATGGAAAGAATGCTCGTATAAACTTGGGAGAGGGCTCATATGATTGAAAATAGAAAGTTCTCGTTCACTTTAAAAGAGTCAAAAGAGATCAGAGGAAAACTATTCCCCCCCCCCTCGACGCCCTATTGTCCTAAAACCGATCCGATAAGAACTTTAAGAGAGCCACTTTTTTCAAAATTGTTCAAAGATCATATAATGAAAACTCCGGGGTTGACACAATTCTTCAGGGCCAGGGGTAGGCGTTGTAAGTTATGCCTGGGGGCATATATGGTTCGTATGGAAGGGATGCTCATATTAACTTCAGAGAGGGCTGATTTGAATGGAAATTGAAAGTTCTAGTTAAATGTTTAAGACTCAAGAGAGATCGGAGTACCCCTAGGCCCCCCAAGCCCTTTTTTCCCCAAACCCAGCCGTTACAAATTTTGAGATAGCTATTTTTTATCGCTTTGGGTCTATCGCATGGATAAACCCATCCGATAAAAATTTTAGGCGACAATTTTCAAAGAAAAGTAAAGACCATTTTCAACTTAATCTCAGCAGATACAAATACCTCTTAAAATTCAAACTCAAAACGACCAGAAATTACTATTAAAGAATAAATGTAACTCAAAACGAGCAGAAATTAAATAAACAATCATAACAAATAACATACAACAAGTAATGATGTAAATGAATAAATAAATCTTAAAACGGGTGAAACTTAAATTGATAATGCAAATCAAGCTTGAAACGAACAAAAATCACTACAAACAAGAGTTAGGGTATTGCCTCCTTCTCCCACTGTAAAAGTTTAAACCTACTGCGTCATTGGCGCTTTACTGAAAAATATATGCGTCTTGAACAGTCTTGGAAAGTATAAACAACATCAAATTGAATATTTGATGTATAATGATATTAATTATTGAAAGATCCATCAGTTCAAGAATTTATTTCACTTTAACTTTATTTTTACTTTCAATGCTGGAAGAACTGGAAAAGAAAATATTTGTAATATAATTCGTTTTCAGTTAAGCGCCAATGACGCAGTAGGCTTTTGGTTATTATTTACAGTTAAGGAAGGGGGCAGTATCCAAACTCTTGTTTGTATTGAAACTATATTCGTCTTGAAGAACTGTAGAAAGAACTAATAAATTAAACTGAATATTTGATGTATAATGATATTAATTGCTGAAAGCTCATCAGTCCGAAATTTTACAATAACTTTAATATTTATATTCAATATTAAGTACAAAAGAAAATATTTGTAATAAAATTGGTTCTCAGTAGAGTGCCAATGACGCAGTACATTTTAGACTTTTACAGTGAGAGAAGGAGGCGATACCCAAACTCTTTTCTGTAATTAATTTTGTTCGTTTCAAGCTTGATTTGTATATTTAATTTACGTGTCACTCGTTTTGAGATTTATTTATTCATTTACATTAATATCTGTTGTATGTTTGTTTGCATTGATTGTTTATTTAATTTTTGTTCGTTTTAAACTTCATTTATATTTCAATAGCAAAATATTTTTTTTCGCTTTAAGCTTGAATTTCATATTCAATCTAAGCATTACTCGCTTTAATATCTGTTAATTCATTTATATTATTACTTGTTGTTTTTTGCTATGATTGTTTATTTAATTTCTGTCCGTTTTGGGTTTCATTTATTCTTTAGTAGTATTTTCTGGTCGTTTTGAGTTTGAGTTTTAAGAAGTATTTGTATCTGCTAAGCTTTAGTTTAAAATGGCCTTTACTTTTCTTTGAAAAACTTATTTTTTGGAAAGTATTTCTAGTTATTGCTTAGAAAAGATAACTCCTACTCAGAACATTTCGGAGAGCAAATACTTAAGATCCGGTCAGTTAAAGAAATGATCAAACCAATTTTTACTTGGTGAGCTTGACCGGATCTATACTACAGAAACCTATTGTTATTATTATGTTTTCTGTTAATTTTAAAATCCAGACTATTTTCATTTTTTTTAAAGAAGAGCATGAAGAAAATGAAGTTTTCCATTCTCTTCTAATTCAATAGTAAACTTTATATCCCCCAAACTATTGAGATTTTCCAAAAACCCTTTTAATTCCTCCTTATTTCGTGGGGGGGGGATTTAAAGTTTACTGTTGAATTACAAGAGAATGGGAAACTTCCTTTTCTTGATGTTCTTCTTCTAAAAAATGAAAATAGTCTGAGTTTTTAAATTTTCAGAAAACCGACTAATAATAATAGATTTTTGTCTTATAGTTCCGGTCACGCTCGCCAAGTAAAAATTGGTTTGATCATTTCTTTAATTGACTAAATCTTTAGAATTTTCTCTCTAAAATTTTTTGAGTAGGAATTGTCTTTCCTAAGAAAAATACTAATAAGTAACATGTATCCAGAGTGGTTAATTAACCAGACTTTTCCATAGAGAAGGAAAATTTTTCTAGAGATGTCTAAGGGAGTCTTGGAGACTACTCGGGAGAAGGATTTTTTGGTCCTTACCATATGTACCTGGCTTAAGTGAAAAACTTAACAGATTTTTACAGAGTAATGGTCTAGTGATTTCACTTCCGCCCTTTCGAAACATATTTTTAATTTTCCAGACCATTTTATTTTACTCGATAATGTCTCTTTGATTTTTAGGGACCGGATTTAAGGCAACATTTTCGCAAAGCTCTTGGAATTAAGAAAATTTTATTCAGGAACATAGCTTTAAATCGTGATACGGGTGAATTTGGTTTGAACTCTATCTACGATAATTTATTAAAATCTGGTAGAGTAAAATTCAATTCACCCAGTATAGTTACCCTCTGTTCATTCAACGCTATTGAACCGGATCCAAGAATGCCAAAACGACTAGCTTCCACTTTGGCTTTGAAAAGAATTAGATTATTAAACAATATGTAGTTTTATTTTATTTCGTATATAAACTATTGTTTTAATTGTTTTCGATTAATTTTACTACTGATGACGGTCACTGCATTTGTGACCGAGAAATCTAGTATTTTTTTGAAATGTATCACTGTTTTTTGAAATGTACCACTGCCTATTAAAATTTTTTTTATCCCTATCTGAACTTTAATTTATTAGTTTTATATTTTCTTCACTTTCCTTTCATTCCTTTTGTTTTCATATAACCTATCGCTCAGATAATTATTATACTGCCCCTTCTTCTGTCTATTAAACATAACGCTTTTTCGCTAACATCCTGAGCTGCGATCCTAACTTTCTTCCCTAAGGCACCATTAGCGACTTCACAAATTTGTTTTCCTGAAATTATGCTATTTATCTTTCGAATGGTCAAATTTTAAACTCTTCAGTTTAGTATTCATCTCTTCCTGGAAAGTTTCTGTCAAATTCTCATCATGGAGTCTACCGACATCATATCCTCTAGGTAGGTAGTTACCCTTCCAAAATTTCAGCTTTAAATTAACCCTAGGCATTACTAGATGGTGATCTTTACTTTTAACATCAATAACAGTACTCCTATATATCCATGTTGTATTGATCCTGCCAGTCTTCGGTTTACAATAACATAATCAATAAGGTTTGCTGTCTTACCATCATATGAATACCATGTTAAATTCTAGGCCATTTCATGACCGAACACAGTATTGCCTATAACTACATTAATATACCTACGAAATAGCAGCAGTCTGTCGCCATTACTGTTGTCTATCCCTACTCCAAATTTACCCAAGCTAGGATAACATCTATCGCTCTTTCTACCAAACTGGGTGTTAAATTCTCCTAACAAAAACACCATTAAAGATTTCAAGATTTTCGCAATTCAAGATTTTATGTCTGACTTGACTTTTTTTACTTTGACTTTTATTCACATGTTAAGCAAAAATATAAACTATTACAGGAATAAATCACTAGGCTAGGCAAAAATTTAAATTTTGGTAACGCGTAGCGATTAACTACATAAACATCCCTAAAGGCATCCTAAATTTAAAAAACACCTACATAAATGTTCCTAGAAACATCCTTAACTAATTAAATAATAATACTAATAATAATAATAATAATAATAATAATAACAAAATACAATCACCTTCTCCCAAACACCCCTAGGATAACAGCAACCTTTTAAATATAATTCTATCCACCCCACCCATTAAACCCGCTCCTCCCTCCAGTCCTAAAACCCACTCAGACCCCCCCCCCCCTCATAAAAAAAAACTATTAAAAAATACTACACTAATTCCCCAAAAAATACTCTTTTAATCTATTTTTAAACTGTGGGAAATGTTCAGTCTCCCTAACACTCACAGGATGCAAATTCCATACAGAAGGGCGAAGATACTTCAAAGTAATACCAGGTCACCAACTATTTTCAATATCCACAACCAAGTTATCACGTATTCTTGTATCATGCTCATGAACAGAACTTCTGAACGGTAAAAATCACTATAAGTTTCCAATACTTGATTTTGGACACAATTAAACACAAACATCGCCGCTTGAAGATCCTTATCTGTCCAACATTGAGTAGCTTTAAAGACTTAAAGCAGGCACTGATGCTTTCACATTTTTTCGTACTTCCTAATTATTCTCAAACTACACATCCATATGATGTATACGGATAGAAAAAAAGTTTTTGTCTTTTTAAAAAAAAAATCAATATTATAATTATAAAACCAATATTTGTAAAACAATTTGTTTTTGGTAAATCACACATGACGCAACAGGTTTTAGAACTTTTGTATTTGGTGCTGAGAGGAAGAAAAACTAGCCAAACTCCTATTTGCCGTAATTTATGTTTGTTTTAGGTAAGACTTGAATATTCGAATTAATTTTTATAATATTTATTTGTCCCTCAGTGCCTGTTATCTTTGCGTTTGATGTGATAATTCATCTAATTTCTTTTCGTTTGGTTTCCTATCTGTTTATTTTTTTAAACGAGCAAATGTGTATATATGCACGTATACGTGTATGTATAAATTTTTTCTTGCAAATGGGTCGATATTTATTTCTTTTTTTATTGGTACCATAGGATTTTTTTGGCCTGAAAGACAGATCTAGATACATAACTTGCTGAAGAAATATTTGTTTAGAGCCTTAATTTAGAAAATCACTTTTCATTCAAATCGCATCATATTTTTTATGTTAATGACGTCACATTTATAAATGTATTTAAAGGACAAGAACAAAAGATGCCTGAGAGTATTGTAATAATGCCCTGCGCTACTATAAAAGACCACATACATAAATGACGTCAGGTAGTCATGTTAAAAATTGGAACTCATGTCGAAGATAATTTTTTAAACCACATTTGGCTGACATAGCAAAAAGAAAGAAAAACGAGCAAAAACGAGGTTTTTAAAGGCCAAATGAAAATACTGAAAAAACACAACAAAGCGAATATATCGAGAGAACAAACGCCTCTCTTCTTCAGCGCGAAACGAAATAATGTATCCAAGGAAAGTGCCGAAGAAAAAAACAACAAAAACAAACGCGGAAAGTCAATGTGAAAAGAACCAAAAAACCAAAAACTTAAAAGATGAATAAAATTCAATAAAAGCCAAAAATTATAAGAATTAAAACCAAATACCTAAAAACCATAAAAGCGAGTTATTTGCAAATATCCACGATTTGCACAAAATCCAAAAAATTATGAACTGCCATCGAAGGATACTAGCGAAAAACTGAGAAATAAAAAAAAAAGAAAACAATTCATTCACTCAAAAACAAAACGAACCAGCAATTAAATAATTTGGAGAAATATGTCATCTGATTTCGGATTTTAATTATTGCATTTCTTGCAGACACCCTCTGAGACCTAAGGGGTTGTTCACGTGTTTGATTATATGACTGGGAAAGTGGTTCAAGGTTTCTTTCAGGGATTACTAAAGTATCGGCTTCTCTTTTGAGAAAACCGAAATATGACTCGTTTATTCTTAAATCACCGGAATCTCTGTTTGAAGCTAGACCTAAATGTTGGTATTTATAAATTTCAACAGCTTCTCTGTAGTGCGGGACAATACTTTTGTCGTGCGAAATTAGGCTAGCTTGATTAAACAAAATAGTATGGTCTGGTTTTTTTAAAAATGTGCTTTGCAAGGGCAGAGTCAAAATTTTCTGGTTTTTTCCGCTTTTTAAGTGTATTAATTAAAAAAACTTTTTCCAGAAAACAAGTTTTTCAAAGAAAATTAAAGAACTCCATTAAACAAAAAATGAGTAAAAATAAATTCAAATAATCTACCAAGCGTGAAACAACCTCAAATCAGCATCGATAAATAAATGAAACCCAAAACGAACAGAAATTACAATAAATAACAGAGTCGAAATCGAAACGAGCAGAAATTAACATAAGTTGGGTGCAAAACCCCTATGCCTTCCCAAGACCGGAACAAAATTTGCACTTTACTGAAAAAATATAAATGTTTTTACTTTTATAACTTTAATAAATCAAATAATATTAATATTTTGATTACTAAATATCAGTGTATGTATATTAAACTGACAATGCACATTCATTTGTATTTTTTCAGTAAAGTACACATTTTGTTCTGGCCTTGGGAAGGCATAGGGGTTTTTGCGCCAAACTTATGTTAATTTCTGCTCGTTTTGAGTTTGACTCGGTTGTTTATTGTAATTTCTGTTCGTTTTGGGTTTAATTTATTTATCGATGCTGATTTGTGGTTGTTTCACGCTTGGTAGATTATTTGATCTTATTTTTGCTAATTTTTTGTTTAATGAAGTTCTTTAATTTTCTTTGAAAAACTTATTTTCTGTAAAAAGTGTTTTTAATTAATTTCTGTTCGTTTTATATTGACATAGTCTTTTAGGGGAAAAAGAAAATAATGCTTTAAATCTTTTCGTTTTTTAAGACTTTATACTTTGGCCTGCTATTTGTATGCTGGAGACAAATTTTCAGCAATTTTTAACAACATACCCCTTTTTAAAAATGCCCCCAGGGCATAACTTATAACCCTTGCCTTGAAGACTGTGGGGGGAGTGCACTGCTCAAAGGTATAATTTCCTGAACTTTGAACTGCGTGGAAATAAATGGCTATCTCAAATCTTTATTGGATATGTTTGGGAAAATGGTGGGCGTGAGAGGGGCGTTAGTCGCTCTCCAATCACTTTCAACTATTAAAAAAGGCACTAGCCCTTTCAAATTCCAATTTAATGAGCCCTTTTGAAGTTTCTACGCTTTCAGTAACAACCTTATACGCCCCCAGGGCACAATTTACAACCCTTGCCTTGAGGGCCGTTGGGGGGTAGTCATCCTTAAAGACCTAATTTCCAGAACTTAAGACTACGTTGAATAAAATGACTATCTCAAAGTTTTGATTAGATGTGTTTGGGGTAAAGGTGGGCTTGAGAGGCGGATCAGTTGCCCTCTAATTACTTTCGACTATTAAAAGGGCACTAGCCCTTTGAATTTCCAATCGAATGAGCTTTTTTAGAGTTTCTACGCAACACCTTCTATAAAAAACCTTATACGCCCCCAGGGCATGACTTACAACCCTTGCCCTAAGGTCAGTGGGGGACTGTCCTCAAGAACATAATTCCTATCTGGAAGTCAACTAAGCTGAACAAAAGGGCTATCTCAAGATTTTGATTGAATGTGTTTTGAGAAATGGTGGGCGTGGAAGGGGTATTAGTGGCCTTCCAATCATTTTCGAATATTAAAAGGGGCACAAGCCACTCCAATTTCCAACTGAATGAGCGCTTTTCGAAGTTTCTACAACAACTTCTTCGATACGAAGTGCCCTGCTCTAAAGGAAAAAAATTAATAAATAATATATTGTGCCAACATCGTTCTTATATGCCCCCAGTGCATAACTAAAAACCCTTGCCCTGAGGGTTGTGGGGGAGTGTCCTCCTCTTTACTTAGTCCCCGTTTCTTGTCTCGTTCTCGAGTTTCCTCGTTCTTTACTTAGGCAGCGCGATCGCACTGCCTATGATTTATACAACAACTCTCTATATAAACCTTATATGCCCCCAGGGCATAACTTGCGACCCTTGCACTGAGGGCTCTGAGGGGGTTATCTTCCTAAAAGACCTAATTTCCAGAACGTTCAACTACGTTGAACAAAATGGATATCTCAAAATTTTGATTGGATGTGTTGTGGAATATTGTGGGCGTGAGAGGGGCGTTAGTCGCTATCCAATCACTTTCAAATATTAAAAATTGCACTAGCCCTTTCAATTTCCAATTGAATGAATCCTTTTGAAGTTTCTACGACAACGCTTTCAATTAAAACTTTGTATGCCCCACGGCATAACTTACAGCCCTTGAACTGAGGGCTCTGAGGGGGTTATCATCCTCATTGACAAAATTTCCAGAACTTTCAACTACGTTGAACAAAATGGATATCTCAAAATTTTAATTCGATGTGTTTGGGAAAATGGTGGGCATGAGAGGGGCGTTAGTCGCTATCCAATCACTTTCAACTATTAGAAAAGGCACTACCCTTTTCAATTTCAATTTGAATGAGCCCTTTTGAAGTTTCTACGACAACGCTTTCAATATAAATTTTATAAACCCCAAGGGCATAACTTCCAACCCTTGCCCTGAGGGCTTTTGGGGGAGGGGTTGTCATCCTTAAAGCCCAAGTTTCCAAAACTTTCAACTACGTTGAATAGAATGGCTATCTAAAAATTTTGATTGGATGTGTTTGGGGAATGATGGGCGTGGGGGGGGGGGGGGGGCTTGTTGCCCTCCAATCACTTTCGACTATTAAAAATGGCATTAGCCCTTTGTATTTCCAATTGAATGAATCCCTTTTAAAGTTTCTACGACAACGCCTTCTATAAAAATCTTCTATGCCACCAGGGCACAACTTAAAACCCTTGCCCTGAGGGTTGTTGGGGAGTGTCCTGCTCAAAAATATATTTTCTATCTGGAAATCAACTACGCTGAACAAAATTGCTATCTCAAAATTTTTATTGGATGTGTTTGGGAGAATGATGGGGGTGGGGGGGCTAGTTGCCTTCCAATCACTTTCGAATATTAAAAAGGGCACTAGCCCTTTGAATTTCCAATCGAATGAGCCTGCTTTGAAGTTTCTACGACAAGGCCTTCTATAAAAATGGCATAACTTAAAACCCTTGCCGTGAGGGATCTGAGGAAGTGTCCTCCTCAAAAATATATTTTCTATCTGGAAATCAACTTCGCTGAACAAAATGGCTATCTAAAAATTTTTATTGGATGTGTTTGGGGAATGTTGGCATGGGGGGGGTCTAGTTGCCCCCCAATCACTTTCGACTATTAAAAAGGACACTAGCCCTTTGCATTTCCAATCGAATGAGTCTTTTTTGAAGTTTCTACGACAACAACTTCTATAAAAACCTTATATGCCCCCAGGGCAATATTTAAAACCCTTAACCTGAGGATTCTGGGGGAGTTTCCTCCTCAAAAACATATTTTCTATCTGGAAATCAATTACGCTGAACATAATGGCAATCTCAAAATTTAGATTGGATGTGTTTGGGGGGAATGCTGGGCATGGGGGGGGGGGGGTAGTTGCCCTCCAACCACTTTCGAATATTAAAAAGGGCACTAGCCCTTTGAATTTCCAATCGAATGAGCCTGTTTGGAAGTTTCTACGACAAAGCCTTCTATAAAAACCTTATATGCCCCCAGGGCATAACTTAAAACCCTTACCCTAAGGGATCTGGGGGAATGTCCTCCTCAAAAACATATTTTCTATCTGGAAATCAACTACGCTGAACAAAATGGCTATCTCAAAATTTTGATTGGATGTGTTTGTGGAATGTTGGCGTAGAGGGGGGGGGGGGTTAGTTGCCCTCCAATCACTTTCGACTATTAAAAAGGGCACTAGCCCTTTGAATTTCCAATCGAATGAGTCTTTTTTGAAGTTTCTACGACAACGCCTTCTATAAAAACCTCATATGCCCCCAGGGCATAATTTAAAACCCTTGCCTTGAGGGTTTTGGGGGAGTGTCCTCCTCAAAAACATATTTTATATCTGGAAATCAACTACCCTGAACAAAATGGCTATCTCAAAATTTTGATTGGATGTGTTTGGGGGTATGATGGGTTTGGAGGGGGGGGGCTCGTTGCCCTCCAATCACTTTCGACTATTAATAAGGGTACTAGCCCTTCGAATTTCAAATCGAATGAGCCTGGTTTGAAGTTTCTACGACAACGCCTTCTATAAAAACCTCATATGCCCCCAGGGCATAATTTAAAACCCTTGCCTTGAGGGTTTTGGGGGATTGTCCTCCTCAAAAACATATTTTCGACCTGGAAATAAACTACGCTGAACAAAATGGCTATCTCAAAATATTGATTGGAGGTGTTTGGGGAGAATGCTGGGCGTGAGTGGGGGGCTAGTTGCCCTCCAATCACTTTAGACTATAAAAAAGGGCACTAGCCACTCCAATTTCCAATCGAATGAGCCCTTTTTGAAGTTTCTACGACAAGTCCTTCGATACGAATTGCCCGGGTATGGAGAAAAAAAGACATTGTGCCCATATTGTTCTTTACTTAGGCATCGCTAGCGCGCTACCTATGATTATTAATTGAACTAGAGTGCTGAGTTAATCTATCCGTGAGTCGCTGATCAGTTCTTCCAATATACCAAATACCACACGAACAAGGAATTCAGTAGAGACCGGAGTTTTCACCTATTGGGATAGGGTCTTTACCTTGGTAAATTTGGGACCTGTTAGTTTTTCTGGGTCTATTATAAGTGTAAATGTTACTTTTTCTTAGATTTTTTTAAATGAGGTCTGAAACCCCTTTAACGTATGGGAGACCAAGGTAAACTTAATTTTCTTTTTGATTTGTGTTTTCTGTGTAAATATCTGATAATCTTTTAATGTGTTTTGCAATTGCAGAATTTATTAAACTAATTAGATAACCATTCCCAAATAAAATATCTCTAAGGTGGTTGAGCTCTAAATCCAAGAAGCGTGTTGAACAAACTTTCAATGCTCTATCTACTAGAGAAGTGACAACTCCTCTTTTCACAGCAGGAGAATGATTAGAAGAATAATTTAAGTAACGGTCATTATGTGTGGGTTTTCTATAGACACCAAACTCGAAACATGAATTATTTCGGTGTACCAGAACATCTAAGAAAGGAAGTGGCCTCTCTACCTCTGATTCCTGAGTAAATTTAAATTTGTGATCCAAGGAGTTGAGCAAGTGAAGAAAAGAACCCAGAGACTCGTCACCATGCTCCCACAAATTAAAAATATCGTCTTTAAAACGAACCCAAAAATCAGGTTTACAAAAACTTTGCAAAATAGCCCTTTCTTCAAGGTCTTCCATGAAGATATCAGCCTGTATTGGAGAAAGGGGGCACCCATGGAAAGCCAATATTAATCTCTATAAAAATGAATCTATAATGGAAGTAAAAGGAAGTTCTGTTACAAAGGGTTGTAAGTGAAAGAAGTGTTTGATTCGAAAGTGTAGTTTTTTCTGATATAGATGGGTTAGAATTAAGTGTATGCTTCAAAATCAGTTCGGCCTTTTGAGGATCACAATTGGTATACATTGAATCTACATCAAAACTGCCAATTCTTGTATTTGGTTCAACCGAACTTGCTTTGCCTTGGAAACGAAATAAGGGTAATTTTTAATATAGGATTTTTGAGCCTGAATTAGTAGATGAAATACAACTGATAAGAATTTCCTTATTTTTGCTGTAGGAGAATTAAAAGAATAAACAATGGGTCGAAGTGGATTACCGGGCTTATGAACTTTAGGAAGACCATAAAAGCGAGGGGACGTGCACCCGCGTGGGTAAGACCTTTTTTACATTTGATCTGTGATTTCACCTTTTCCTTTTAGATAAGAAAGCTCTTTTCGGACTTCCTGGACAAATTTTTCTGTGGGATCGGTAGCTAATTGTTCAAATATGTTAAAATCATTTAAAATTTCTCAGACTTTTTTGTCGTAATCATATGAATCTAATAAAACAACAGTATTGCCTTTATTGGCTTTCGTAATAATCCTGGAATGATCTTTATTTAGTGCGTGTAAGAGCGTCAGTGCGTTAAACATAGATTCCGATGATTTAAGAATAAACGACTCATATTTCGATTTTCTCAAAAGAGAAGCCGATACTTTAGTAATCCCTGAAATAAACATTGAACCATTCCCAGTCATGTAATCAAACACATAAACAACCCCTTAGGTTGTAAAGGGTGTCTGTAAGAAAAGCAATAATTAAAATCCGAAATCAGATGACATAGTTTTCCAACTTATTTAATTGCTGGTACGTTTTATTTTAGAGGGAATGATTTTTTTTCATTTCTTTTATTTCTCTAGTTCTTTTATCTAGTTCTAGTTTCTTTTATTTCTTTTGTTTTATTTCTTTTATTTCTCATGTTCGCTAGTATCCGTCAATGGCACTTCATAATATTTTGGATTATGTGCAAATCGTGGATATTGAAAAATAACTCGCTTTTATGGTTGTTAGGTATTTGGTTTTAATACTTATAATTTCTGGCTTTTATTGAATTTTATTCATCTTTAAATTTTTTGGTTTTTCTTTGGTTTTTTGGTTCTTTTCACATTGACTTTCCGCGTTTGTTTTTTGTTGTTTTTTTTCTTCGGCACTTTCCTTGGATACATTATTTCGTTTTGCGCTGAAGAAGAGAGGCGTTTGTCCTCCCGATATATTCGGTTTGTTGTGTTTTTTCAGTATTTTCATTTGGCCTTTGAAAACCCCATTTTGCTCGTTTTTCTTTCTGTATGTTATGTCAGGCCAATGTGGTTTAAGAAATTATCTTCGTCAAGCTTATGGGGATCATTCTACCAATGTTGTTACTACATTCATAGGTAGAGTAGTACATTATACTTTGGGGACATTATATTCCTTCCTATTCTATTTGGGGACATTATTTTCCTTCCTATGCTATTTGAGTAGATTATGTTCCTTGGTACCTTTCCAATCAAAGTGATCAAGCACGTTTTGAAACAATGGACGAGATTGTATAATGCAACCAGACTGGTTTAGATGATATGTGATTTAGCAAGTTCGTTCAACCCTCAATTTGGAACTATGGAGGAGATTGTGTAATGCAATCAGACTGGTTTAGACAGAGGTTTCTAAGCCAAAACTTATGATCGTCACATTACGTATTCAAAAGGTTTATTGCGCCTTCTGAAAAAAATGTCAAACAGTAATAAGCTCTAGGCTGTAGGTACCTTGCATCGTGTCTAGAATTAATTGGCATATGGTGTTAAATCATTTTGCGTAAAAGCTAACTCTAATGGCAAAAAGGGTATAGCATTTGTGAATTGGACTGTATGAAGGATATTAATTTTTGATTGAATAATAGGGATGTGAATGATCCTAATTAGTGATCGGATTGTATGAAGGTGGTAAAAAAGGGCAAAACTAATTATCAGTTAAGGTAACCCCCCGGGTAGTTAACTCATAGATTATTTATTATAAATTTGGAATACCGTCAATCAATGAAAATGGTTAACAATGATAAAATGGTCTTGTGACTTGACCTAGCTTTACTTCTTCGATGTTTTCTGTATAATACACAAGTGGCAGTTGAACAGTGATGTCAATGTAAAATAGAATCTAACGTTATAGTATACTAAAAACTTGATACTAAGACAGATGTAGATGACAAGAAAAGAATTTTAATAAAGAAATTCAGAACAAACCATGGAAATCCTTACAAATCAAGTAGTGAGGTGCTTATGAGTAAGAACCGTCAAGGATCATAAGCACCAATGACCCTAACCACCAGGGACCTCAACCTACAAAGGTCCCCTATTCCCAAACTCAAAGGGAGTCCCCTTCCCCCCAATTTTTTGACCCCCCTCCCCCCATTTTTTTGAATTTTTTTTTTAAGTTTTTTTTTAACTTTTTTTTAACATGATAAATTTTTTCAACTTTTTTTATATCTCTTAGAATGACATGTAACATAAATAAAACAAAACAAAAACACATTTAATATTTTCCAACTTCAAAATGGGAATGATATAGATATGTGAGTCGCAACTTTTACTATTAGAAAAATAGTTTTTGTAGTGACCATTTTTTTTTGAAATTTTTTTTCAACTTTTTCTTACAACTTATAAATCATATCAGAAAAATAGAATGACGTGCATACCCATACTCCTATTGATGAGGACTGATAGTTCTCATTCAATATTTTTTCATGAAAAACAAACTATTTTTTTTATTTAAATTTTTTTTTACTTCGAAATTATTCAACTTTTTTTCAACTTTTTTTACATCTCTAAATCATAATTTGACAAAATCTATGTGTTAGAGTGAATAAATTTTTTTATCAACAAGTTTTTGTCAGATACATCAAATATAATTGACAAAATCTAATTATCGGAGTGAATAAATGCTTTATCAGCATCCTTTGTCGGATATCTTGGATAAAATCTAAGTATTAGTGTGATTAAATTCTATATCAACATCCCTTTCTCGGATACATGGGATTAAATTGAAAAAATCTAAGCATCAGAATAAATAATTTTTTTTTATCAACATCTTTTATCAGTTACAACAAATATAATTGACAAAGTCAAAATCTAAGTATTATGAAAAAATTGTAAGTAAGTAAGTAACAAACTCTTTCTTGAATTCACCTCTTGGATACACAATACAGAAATTTAATTCATGAAATTATCAAAAAAAAATTGAACAAATTCTTTATTAACATTCTTTATCGATTGAATTCGCTTCCATCAACATCTTTTGTCAGATACATCGAATAAAATTGACAAAATGTAAACATCAAAGTGAATAAATACCTTATCAACATCCTTTATCGGATATGTCGGATAAAATTGACAAAATCTAAGTATCAGATTGATTAAATTCTATATCAAGATCAATTTCTCGAATATATGGGATAAAATTGACAAAAGCTAAGCGTCAGAGTGAATATTTTTTTCATCAACATCTTTTGTCAGATACAACGAATATAATTGAAAAAATCTAAATATCAGAGTGAATAAATGCTTTATCAGCATCCTTTGTCGGATATGTTGGATAAAATTGACAAAATCTAAGTGTCAGAGTGAACATCTTTTTTCAGATACAACGAATATAATTGACAAAATCTAAGTATCAGAGTGATTAAATGCATTATCAACATCATTTGTCAGATATATCGGATAAAATTGACAAAATCTAAGTATCAGATTGATTAAATTCTATATCAAGATCCATTTCTCGAATACATGGGATAAAATTAACCAAAGCTAAGTGTCAGAGTGAATAATTTTTTTTATCAACATCTTTTGTCAGATACAACGAATATAATTGACAAAATCTAAATATCAGATTGATTAAATTCTAAATCAGCATCCTTTGTCGGATATGTTGGATAAAGTTGACAAAAGCTAAGTGTAAGAGTGAATAATTTTTTTTATCAACATCTTTTGTCAGATAAATCGGATAAAATTGACAGAATCTAAGTGTCAGAGTTAATAAATTTTTTTATCAACATCCTTTGTCAGATACATCGGATAAAATTGACAAAATATAAGTACCAGAGTGAATGAATGCTTTATCAACATCCTTTTTCGGATAAAATTGGCAAAATATAAGTATCAGACGGATTAAATTCTATATCAACATCCTTTTCTCGGATACATATGATAAAATTGACAAAATCTAAGTGTTAGAGTGAATAATTTTTTTTATCAACATCCTTTATCAGATACATCTAATAAAATTTACAAAATGTAAATATCAGAGTGAATAAATGCTTTAACAACATCCTTTATTGGATATGTCAGATAAAATTGACAAAATCTAAGTATCAGAGTGATTAAATTTTATATCAACATCCTTTTCTCGGATTCATAGGATAAAATTGACAAAATCTAAGTGTTAGAGTGAATAATTTTTTTTTCTACATCCTTTGCCAGATACATCGGATAAAATTGACAAAATCTAAGCGTCAGAGTGAATAAATTTTTTTCTTATCAACATCCTTTATCAGATACATCTAATAAAATTTACAAAATGTAAACATCAGAGTGAATAAATACTTTATCAACATCCTTTATCGGATATGTCGGATAAAATTGACAAAATCTATGTATCAGAGTGATTAAAATCTAAGTATCAGAGTGATTAAATTCCATATCAACACCCCTTTCCTGGATACATGGGATATAATTGACAAAATCTAAGTATCAGAGTGAATAAATGCTTTATCAACATCATTTGTCGGGTATATCGGATAAAATTGACAAAATCTAAGTATCAGATTCATTAAATTCTATATTCACATCCATTTCTCGAATACATGGGATAAAATTTACAAAAGCTAAGTGTCAGAGTGAATATTTTTTTTTATCAACATCTTTTGTCAGATACAACGAATATAACTGACAAAATCTAAATATCAGATTGATTAAATTCTATATCAGCATCCTTCGTCGGATATGCTGGATAAAATTGACAAAAGCTAAGTGTCAGAATGAATAATTTTTTTTTATCAACATCTTTTGTCAGATACACCAAATATAATTGACAAAATCTAAGTACCAAAGTGAATAAATGCTTTATGAGCATCCTTCGTTGGATATCTCGGATAAAATCTAAGTATCAGTGTGATTAAATTCTATATCAACATCCCTTTCTCGGATACATGGGATAAAATTGACAAAATCTAAGTATCAGAGTGAATATTTTTTTTATCAACATCTTTTATCAGTTACAACAAATATAATTGACAAAATCAAAATCTAAGTATTATGAAAAAATTGTAAGTAAGTAAGAAACAAACTCTTTCTTGAATTCACCTCTTGGATACACAATACAGAAATTTAATTCAGGAAATTATGAAAAAAAATTGAACAAATTCTTTATTAACATTCTTTATCGATTGAATTCGCTTCAATCAACATCCTTAGTCAAATACATATAATTGACAAAAAAATTGACAAAATAAAATTGACAAAATGTAAATATCAGAGTGAATAAATACTCTATCAACATCCTTTATCGGATATTTCAGATAAAATTGACAAAATCTAAGTATTAGAGTGATTAAAATCTAAGTATCAGAGTGATTAAATTCCATATCAGCATCCCTATCTCGGATACATGGGATAAAATTGACAAAAGCTAAGCGTCAGAGTGAATAATTTATTTTTATCAACATCTTTTGTCAGATACAACGAATATAATTGACAAAATCTAAATATCAGAGTGAATAAATGCTTTGTCAGCATCCTTTGTCGGATATGTTGGATAAAATTGACAAAATCTACGTGTCAGAGTGAATAATTTTTTTTATCAACATCTTTTGTCAGATACATCAAATATAATTGACAAAATCTAAGTATCAGAGTGAATTAATGTATTATCAACATCCTTTGTCGGGTATATCGGATAAAATTGACAAAATCTAAGTATCAGATTGATTAAATTGACAAAGTATCAGATTGATTGAATTCTTTATCGACATTCATTTCTCGAATACATGGGGTAAAATTGACAAAAGCTAAGTGTCAGAGTGAATAATTTATTTTTATCAACATCTTTTGTCAGATACAACGAATATAATTGACAAAATCTAAATATCAGAGTGAATAAATGCTTTATCAGCATCCTTTGTCGGATATGTTGGATAAAATTGACAAAATCTAAGTGTCAGAGTGAATAAATTTTTTTTATCAACATCTTTTGTCAGATACATCAAATATAATTGACAAAATCTAAGTATCAGAGTGAATTAATGCATTATCAACATCCTTTGTCGGGTATATCGGATAAAATTGACAAAATTTAAGTATCGGATTGATTAAATTCAATATCAACATCCATTTCTCGAATACAGGGGATAAAAATGACAAAAACTAAGTATCAGAGTGAATAATTTTTTTTATCAACATCTTTTGTCAGATACAAGGAATATAATTGACAAAATCTAAATTTCAAATTGATTAAATTATATATCAGCATCTATTGTACGATATGTTGGATAAAATTGACAAAAGCTAAGTGTCAGAGTGAATAAATTTTTTATCAACATCTTTTGTCAGATACATCAAATATAATTGACAAAATCTAAGTATCAGAGTGAATAAATGCCTTATCAGCATCCTTTGTTGGATATCTCGGATAAAATCTAAGTATCAGAGTGATTAAATTCTATATCAACATCCCTTTCTCGGATGCATGGGATAGAATTTACAAAATCCAAGTATCAGAGTGAATAAGTTTTTTTTATCAACAACTTTTATCAGTTACAAGAAACATAATTGACAAAATCAAAATCTAAGCATTATGAAATAATTGTAAGTAAGTAAGTAACAAACTCTTTCTTTAATTCACCTCTTGGATACACAATACAGAAATTTAATTCAGAAAATTATGAAAAAAATTGAACAAATTCTTTATTAACATTCTTTATCGATTGAATTCGCTTCCATCAACATCCTTTGTCAGATACATCGAATAAAATTGATAAAATGTAAATATCAGAGTGAATAAATTCATTATCAACATCCTTTGTCGGATATGTCGGATAAAATTGACAAAATCTAAGTATCAGAGCAATTAAATTCCATGCAAACATCCATTTCTCGGATACATGGGATAAAATTGACAAAATCTAAGTATCAGAGTGAATAATTTTTTTTATCAACATCTTTTATCAGTTACAACGAATATAATTGACAAAATCTAAATATCAGAGTGAATAAATGCTTTATCAGCATCCTTTGTCGGATATGTTGGATAAAATTGACAAAATCTAAGTATCAGAGTGAATAATTTTTTTTTATCAACATCTTCTGTCAAATATATCGGATAAAATTGAAAAATTCTAAGTATCAGATTGAATAAATTTTTTATCAACATGTCTTTCTTGGATACATGGGATAAAATTGACAAAATCTAAATACCAGAGTGAATAAATTCATTATCAACATCCTTTGTCGGACATGTCAGATAAAATTGACAAAATCTAAGTATCAGAGTGATTAATTTCTATATCAACATCCCTTTCTCGGATACATGGGATAAAATTGAAAAAATCTAAGTATCAGAGTGAATAAATGCTTTATCAACATCCTTTAAATGCATTATCAACATCATTTGTCGGATATATCGGATAAAATCGACAAGATCTAAGTATCAGACTGATTAAATTCTAAGTCAACATCCCTTTCTCGAATACATGGGATAAAATTGACAAAATCTAAGTGTTAGAGTGAATAAAATTTTTTTTATATAAACATCCTCTGTCAGATACATCGGATAAAATTGACAAAATCTAAGTATCGGATCGGATAAATGATTTATCAACATCATTTGTCAGATATGTCGGATAAAATTGACAAAATCTAAATATCAGAGTGAATAAATTCATTATCAACATCATTTGTCGGATATGTCGGATAAAATCGACAAGATCTAAGTATCAGAGTGATTAAATTCTAAGTCAACATCCCTTTCTCGAATACATTGGATACAATTGACAAAAGCTAAGTATCAGAGTGAATATATGCTTTATCAGCATCCTTTAAATGCATTATCAACATCATATGTCAGATACAACGGATAGAGTTGACAAAATCTAGGTATCAGAATGAATAAATTCGTTTTCAAAGTTTTTATCGGATACATCAGATAACAGTCATAAAATCCAAGTTATAACTAACCTGAATTAACCTAACTTTTTGCATAAATCTCTCTGATACTTAGATTTTGTCAATTGTATCCAACATATCCGACAAATGATGTTGATAAAACATTTATTTAATCCGATACTTAGATTTTGTCAGTTTTATCCGATGTATCTGACAGAGGATGTTTATAAAAAAAAATTATTCACTCTAACACTTAGATTTTGTCAATTTTATCCCATGTATTCGAGAAAGGGATGTTGATATAGAATTTAACTACTCTGATACTTAGATTTTGTCAATTTTATCCGACATATCCGACAAAGGATGTTGATAATGAATTTATTCACTCTAGTATTTAGATTTTGTCAATATTAACCCATGTTGCCGAGAAAGAGATATCGATAAAGCATTTAATAAATCTGATACTTAGATTTAGTCAATTTTATCTGACATACCCGACAAAGGATGTTGATAATGAATTTATTCATTCTGGTACTTAGATTTTGTCAATTTTATCCGACATATTTGACAAATGAGGTTGATAAAGCATTTATTCAATCTGATACTTAGATTTTTTTCAATTTTATCCGATGTATCTGACAGAGGATGTTGATAAAAATAAATTATTCACTCTAACACTTAGATTTTGTCAATTTTATCTGACATATCCGACAAAGGATGCTGATAAAGCATTTATTCACTTTGACACTTTGATTTTGTCAATTTTATCCAACATATCCGACAAAGGATGCTGATAAAGCATTTATTCACTCTGATATTTAGATTTTGTCAATTATATTTGATATATCTGACAAAAGATGTTGAAAAAAAAATTATTCACTCTGATACTTAGATTTTGTCAATTTTATCCCATGTATCCGAGAAAGGGATGTTGATATAGAATTTAATCCCTCTGATACTTAGATTTTATCCGAGATATCCGACAAAGGATGCTGATAAAGCATTTATTCACTCTGATACTTAGATTTTGTCAATTATATTTGATATATCTGACAAAAGATGTTGATCAAAAGCATTTATTCACTTTGACACTTAGATTTTGTCAATTTTATCCAACATATCCGACAAAGGATGCTGATAAAGCATTTATTCACTCTGATATTTAGATTTTGTCAATTATATTCGTTGTATCTGACAAAAGATGTTGATAAAAAAAATTATTCACTCTGACACTTAGCTTTTGTCAATTTTATCCCATGTATTCGAGAAATGGATGTTGATATAGAATTTAATCAATCGGATACTTAGATTTCAATCACTCTGATACTTAGATTTTAATCACTCTGATACTTAGATTTTGTCAATTTTATCCGACATATCCGATAAAGGATGTTGATAAAGTTTTTATTCATTCTGATATTTATATTTTGTCAATTTTATTCGATGTATCTGACAAAGGATGTTGATGGAAGCGAAATCAATCGATAAAGAATGTTAATAAAGAATTTGTTCAATTTTTTTCATAGTTTCCTGAATTAAATTTCTGTATTGTGTATCCAAGAGGTGAATTCAAGAAAGAGTTTGTTACTTACTTACTTAAAGTTTTTTCATAATACTTAGATTTTGATTTTGTCAATTATATTTGTTGTAACTGAAAAAGATGTTGATAAAAAAATATTCACTCTGATACTTAGATTTTCTCAATTTTATCCAATGTATCCGAGAAAGGGATGTTGATATAGTATTTAATCACTCTAATACTTAGATTTTATCCGAGATATCCGACAAAGGATGCTGATAAAGCCATTATTCACTCTGATACTTAGATTTTGTCAATTATATTTGATGTATCTGACAAAAGATGTTGATAAAAAATATTTATTCACTCTGACACTTAGCTTTTGTCAATTTTATCCAACATATCCGGCAAAGGATGCTGATATAGAATTTAATCAATCCGATATTTAGATTTTGTCAAATATATTCGTTGTATCTGACAAAAGGTGTTGATAAAAAAAATTATTCACTCTTTTGTCAATTAGACACTTTAGACACTTAGCTTTTGTCAATTTTATCCCATGTATTCGAGAAATGGATGTTGATATAGAATTTAATCAATATGATACTTAGATCTTGTCAATTTTATCCGATATAACCGACAAATGATGTTGATAATTCATTTATTCACTCTGATACTTAGATTTTGTCAATTATATTTGATGTATCTGACAAAAGATGCTGATAAAAAATTTATTCACTCTGACACGTAGATTTTGTCAATTTTATCCAACATATCCGACAAAGGATGCTGATAAAGCATTTATTCACTCTAATATTTAGATTTTGTCAATTATATTCGTTGTATCTGACAAAAGATGTTAATAAAAAAAAATATTCCCTCTGACGCTTAGCTTTTGTCAATTTTACCCCATGTATTCGAGAAATGGATGTTGATATAGAATTTAATCAATATGATACTTAGATCTTGTCAATTTTATCCGATATATCCAACAAATAATGTTGATAAAGCATTTATTCACTCTGATACTTAGATTTTGTAAATTTTATCCAATGTCTCCGAGAAAGGGATGTTGATATGGAATTTAATCACTCTGATACTTAGATTTTAATCACTCTGATACTTAGATTTTGTCAATTTTATCCGATATATCCGATAAAGGATGTTGATAAAGTATTTATTCACTCTGATATTTACATTTTGTCAATTTTATTCAATATATCTGACAAAGAATGTTGATGGAAGTGAATTCAATCGATAAAGAATGTTAATAAAGAATTTGTTCAATTTTTTTGATAATTTCCTGAATTAAATTTCTGTATTGTGTATCCAAGATGTGAATTCAAGAAAGAGTTTGTTACTTACTGACTTACAATTTTTTCATAATACTTAGATTTTGATTTTGTCAATTATATTTGTTGTAACTGATAAAAGATGTTGATAAAAAAAATTATTCACTCTGATGCTTAGATTTTGTCAATTTTATCCCATGTATCCGAGAAAGGGATGTTGATATAGATTTGAATCACTCTCATACTTAGATTTTATCCGAGATATCCTTCAAAGGATGCTGATAAAGTATTTATTCACTCTGATACTTAGATTTTGTCAATTATGTTTGATGTATCTGACAAAAGATTTTGATAAAAAAAAAATTTATTCACTCTGACCCTTAGCTTTTGTCAATTTTATCCAACATATCCGACAAAGGATGCTGATATAGAATTTAATCAATCTGATATTTAGATTTTGTCAATTATATTCATTGTATCTGACAAAAGATGTTGATAAAAAAAATTATTCAATCTGACACTTAGCTTTTGTCAGTTTTATTCTATGTATTCGAAAAATGGATGCTGATATAGAATTTAATCTATCTGATACTTAGATTTTGTCAATTTTATCCGATATACCTGACAAATGATGTTGATAATGCATTTCAAGGATGTTGATAAAGCATTTATTCACACTGATACTCAGATTTTGTCAATTTAATCCCATGTATCCGAGAAAGGGGTGTTGATATGGACTTTAATCACTCTGATTCTCATATTTTGTCAATTTTATCCGACATATCCGATAAAGGATGTAGATAAAGTATTTATTCACTCTGATATTTACATTTTGTCAATTTTATACGATGTATCTGACAAAGGATGTTGATAAAAAAAATTATTCACTTTGACACTTAGATTTTGTCAATTTTATCCGATGTAACTGGCAAAGGATGTGGATAAAAAAAAATTATTCACTCTAACACTTATATTTTGTCAATTTTATCCTATGCATCCGAGAAAAGGATGTTGACATAGAATTTAATCACTCTGATACTTAGATTTTGTCAATTTTATCCGACATATCCGATAAAGGATGTAGATAAAGCATTTATTCACTCTGGTATCTAGATTTTGTCAATTTTATTCGATGTATCTGACAAAGGATGTTGATAAAAAAAACTTATTTACTCTGACTCTTAGACTTTGTCAATTTTATCCGATATATGCGACAAATGATGTTGATAATGCATTTATTCACTCTGATACTTAGATTTTGTCAATTATATTTGATGTATCTGATAAAAAATGTTGATAAAAAAAAATATTCACTCTGACACTTAGCTTTTGTCAATTTTATCCCATGTATTCGAGAAATGGATGTTGATATAGAATTTAATCAATCTGACACTTATATTTTGTCAATTTTATCTGATATACCCGACAAATGATGTCGATAAAGCATTTATTCACTCTGATACTTAGATTTTGTGAATTTTATCCCATGTATCCGAGAAAGGGATGTTGATATGGAATTTAATCACTCTGATGCTTAGATTTTAATCACTCTGATACTTAGATTTTGTCAATTTTATCTGACATATCCGATAAAGGATGTTGATAAAGTATTTATTCACTCTGATATTTACATTTTGTCGATTTTATTCGATGTATCTGACAAAAGATGTTGATGGAAGAGAATTCAATCGATAAAGAATGTTAATAAAGAATTTGTTCAATTTTTTTCATAATTTCCTGAATTAAATTTCTGTATTGTGTATCCAAGGGGTGAATTCAAGAAAGAGTTTGTTACTTACTTACTTAAAAATTTTTCATAATAATTGGATTTTGATTTTGTCAATTATATTTGTTGTAACTGATAAAAGATGTTGATAAAAAAAATTATTCACTCTGACACTTAGATTTTGTTAATTTTATCCCATGTATCCGAGAAAGGGATGTTTATTTAGAATTTAATCACTCTGATACTTAGATTTTATCCGAGATATCCGACAAAGGATGCTGATAAAGCATTTCTTCACTCTGATACTTAGATTTTGCCAATTATATATGATGTATCTGACAAAAGATGTTGATAAAAAAAAGTTATTCACTCTAACACACAGATTTTGTCAATTTATGGTTTAGAGATGTAAAAAAAAGTTGAAAAAAGCTGAATAATTTCGAAGTCCAAAAAAAAAATTTAGGTAAAAAAATAGTTTGTATTTCATGAAAAAATATTGAATGAGAACTAACAGTCCTCATCAATAGGAGTATGGGTATGCACAAGAATATGTTTTAAAATTTAAATCAAAAGTTTCATTCTATTTTTCTGATATGATTTAGAGATGTAAAAAAAAAGTAGAAAAAAAAGTGTAAAAAAAATGGTCACTACAAACATTATTTTTCTAGTAGTAAAAGTCGCCACACACACATATCTATTTTATTACCTTTGTGAAGTTGGAAAATACTAAATGTGATTTTTTTTTGTTTTAAGTATGTTACATGTCATTCTAAGAGATATAAAAAAAAGTTGAAAAAATGTATCATGTTAAAAAAAGTTAAAAAAAAAACTTAAAAAAAAATAAAAAAAATGGGGAGAGAGTGGTCATAAAGTTGGAGGGGGGGAGGGGACTCCCTCGGAGTTTGGGGATAGGGGACCTTTGGGGGTTGAGGTCCCTGTTTGGTTAGGGTTATTGGTGCTTGTGATCTTTGACGGTTCGTACTCATAAACACCTCACTACTTGATTTGTAAGGATTTCTATGGATTGTTCTGAATTTCTTTATTAAAATTCTTTTCTTGCCATCTACATCTCTCTTAGTATCAACTTTTTAGTATACTATAACGTTAGACTCTATTTTAAATTAACAACACTGTTCAAACGCCACTTGTGTATTATACAGAACACATCGAAGAAGTAAAGCTAGGTCAAGTCACAAGACCATTTTATCATTGTTAACCATTTTCATAGATTGATGGTATTCCAAATTTATAATAAATAAGCTATGAGTTAACAACCCCGAGGTTGTTAACAGTACCTTAACTGATAATCAGTTTAGCCCTTTTTTACCACCTTCATACAGTCTGATCACTAATTAGGATCATTTACATCCCTATTACTCAATCAAAAATTAATATCCTTCATACAGTCCAATTCGCAAATGCTATACATTTTTTTGCAATTAGAGTTAGCTTTTACGCAAAATGATTTAACACCATATGCCAATGAATTCTAGACACGATGCAAGGTACCTACAGCCTAGAGCTTATTACTGTTTGACATTTTTTTTACAGAAGGCACAATAAACCTTTTGAATACGTAGTGTAACGATCATAAGTTTTGGCTTAGAAACCTGTGTCTAAACCAGTCTGATTGCATTACACAATCTCCTCCATAGTTCCAAATTGATGGTTGAACGAACTTGCTAAAGCACATATCATCTAAACCAGTCTGGTTGCATTATACAATCTCGTCCATAGTTTCAAAACGTGTTTGATCACTTTGCTTGGAAAAGTACCAAGGAACATAATCTACTCAAATAGCATGGGAAGGGACATAATGTCCCTAAATATCATAGGAAGGAACATAATGCCCCCAAAGTATAATGTACTACTCTATATTCATACCTCTTCTGAGAAGAACAGCTAGTTGGATTAATCAACAGTATTTTCTTCATAATTGTGAATTGAACCGTATTTTACCCAAGTCAATGTGACCTTCACTTCACTTAAACACACGCAACGAACGGAAATTTAAAGAACGTATAGGGTTTGGTATTTTTAATCATTTTATTAGCGATTGTAAAAGCAAGCGCTACCGGTTAATCAGGATATTTTCAGGCTAGAGCGAGAAATATTATGTACGCTTTCTTATGTTGATTTTCATCAAATTAAGGCTATTGCTGAAAATTCTTTTCAGCATTATTTTAGGATCTCTAGACAAAGACTTTCGGAGAAATTACACCGTTTAAAATTAGAAAAACTATCTAATAATTCACCTTTTTTCCCAAAACTGTATCCTGGTCCTGCTTTGATAAATCTCAGCTCCACGGCCTTACAATAGAGCAAAATCAGGTTCTGTTGAAAGGATTGAAATTTTCGATAGCCCCGTCGAAAATACCTTATAGTGAAATTATCGCGAACACAGAGGGGGCATTTCAGGATTCTCGTGTGGAGATTGGAGAGATTGCTGAGTTTAGAGCACAATTTGTTGAAACTTTGTTGGATTCACCTTCTGTTAATAATCCAAATTTAAAATTTTTTTTTGTAAAAATGAACACTTGGTCTTAGACGCACTACATAAAGATCATTCCAGGATTATTACGAAAGCCGATAAAGGCAATACTGTTGCTGTATTAGATTCAGAAGATTACGACACGAAAGTCAGATAAATTTTAAATGATTCTAACACATATGAACAATTAGCTACCGATCCCAAAGAAAAATTTGTCCAGAAAGTCCGAAAAGAGCTTTCTTATTTAAAAGAAAAAGGTGAAATCACAGATCAATTGTACAAAAGGTTTTACCGACGCGGGTGCACGTCCCCTCACTTTTATGGTCTTCCTAAAGTTCAAAAACCCGGTAATCCACTTCGACCCATGGTTTCTTCTTTTAATTAAATAAAAAAAAAAGTTTTTTTTAACTGAAAGTAAGGAGCGACATTAAAACTTCGAACGAACAGAAATTATTCCCAATATGAAAGGGGCTGTCCCCTCTTCAATACCTCGCTCTTTACGATAAAGTTTTTTATTGTTTTAAAAAATAAAGTTGTGTGAAAGATTCAAACTTTAGCGTAAAGAGCGAGGTATTGAAGAGGGGACAGCCGCTTTCATATACTGAATAATACGTAACGAACTTTTATATTCGTATGTTTTATTACGTATATTTGGGATTTTGCCCCCTAGTCGATACCTTGCTCTTTATGCTGAAGTTCGAATTTTTTTCGAATCACAAACCCCTGAATCACAAAAGCCGGTCAATTAGAATAGATAGCTCTTTTGAAAGTACTAAAAAAAACTTTAGCGAAAAGGGCAAGGTACTGACTAGGGGGCGAACTCCCTCATATACGTAATAAATTCTGTTTGTTTTAAGTTTTAATGTTGCTCCTTACTTTCAGTTGAAAAAACTAGTTTTTCTATTTAATTTCTGATCGTTTTTTAAATAATGCTGGAAAATCCGGCGCCCCCTTCACAGAAATTTACCTTCTCCGAAGGAAACATCCTCCATGGAAGGATTCTCCCCCGTAACCACCTCCTCCGACACCCCCCCCCCATCAGAAAAAATCCCTCCTGAAACGTCTTTATACTTCCCATTAACCAATACTATATGTAAAAAATGGGCAAGGTTCATAACTTCCAGCCCTTTCCCCGGGAACTCTGGGAGATTAGGTCAGCATCAAAGACATATTTATTATATTTTCGACTATGCTGAACAAAATTGCTATCTCAAATTTTTGATTGGGTGACATTGGGAAAAATGAGTGTGGGAGGGGGCCAAGTTGCCCTCCAAGTTTTTTGGTCACTTAAAAAGGGCACCATAACTTTTAATTTCCGTTCAAATGAGGCTTCTTACGCTATGCTAGGACTACTGGATCGATACGATCACCCCTGGGGGGGGGGAAAAAAAAAAAAAACACGCATCCGTGATCTTTCTTCTGACAAAATACAAATTCCACATTTTTGCAGATAGGAGCTTGAAACTTCCGCAGTAGAGTTTTCTGATACGCTGAATCCGATGGTGTGATTTTCATTAAATTACCATGACTTTTTGAGGGTGTTTTCCCCTTTTTCGAAAATAAGGCAACTTTTCTCAGGCGCGTAACTGTTGATGGATAAATTAGACGTAATGAAACTTATATATTTGAAATCAACATAAAAATCTGATTCTATTGATGTATCTAAGGCTATCAAAATTCCTGTTTTTAGAGTTTCGGTTACTATTGAGCCGGGTCACTCCTTACTTAAAGTTCGGTACCACGAACTGTTTGATTCTCCTACAGCAAAAATAGGGAAATTCTTATCAGTTGTATTTCGCCCACTAATTCAGGATCAAAAATCCTATATTAGAAATTCTGATGATTTCGTTTCTAAAGTAAAGCAAGTTTCGGTTAAACCAAATACAAGAATTGGCCGTTTTGATGCAGATTCAATGTATACCAATTGTGATCCTCAAAAGGCCGAACTGATTTTGGAGCATAAACTTAATTCTAAACCATCTATATAAGAAAAATCTACTCTTTCGAATCAGACACTTCTTTCACTTACAGCCCTTTGTAACAGAACTTTTTTTTTACTTCCATTATAGAGGCATTTCTTATAGACCGAAATATGGGCTTTCCATGGGTGCCCCCCTTTCTCAAATACAGGTTGATATCTTCATGGGAGACCTTGAAGAAAGGGCTATTTTGCAAAGTTTTTGTAAACCTGGATTTTGGGTTCGTTTTAAAGACGATATTTTTTATTTGTGGGAGCATGGTGACGAGTGTTCTGGGTTCTTTTCTTCCCTTGCTCAACTCCTTGGATCACAAATTTAAATCTACTCAGGAATCAGAGGTAGAGAGGAGTCTTCCTTTCTTGGATGTTCTGGTGCACCGAAATGATAAATGTTTCGAGTTTGGTGTCTATAGAAAGCCCACACATAATGACCGTTACTTAAATTATTCCTCTAATCCTTCTCCTGCTGTGAAAAGAGGAGTTGTCACTTCTCTAGTTGATAGAGCATTGAAAGTTTGTTCAACACGCTTCTTGGATTTAAAGCTCAACCATCTTAGAGATATTTTATTTGGAAACGGTTATCCAATTAGTTTAATAAATTCTGTAATTGAAAAACGCATTAAAAGATTATCAGATAGTTACACAGAAAACATAAATCAAAGGGAAAATTCAGTTTATCTTGGTCTCCCATACGTTATAGGGGTTTCAGACCACATTCCAAAAAATCTAAGAAAAAATAAATATTTACACTTATTATAGACCCAGAAAAACTATCAGGTCCCAAATTTATCAAGGTAAAGACCCTATCCCGATAGGTGAAAACTCCGGTATCTACAGAATTCCTTGTTCGTGTGGTCTTTGCTATATCGGAAGAACTGATCGGCGATTCACGGATAGATTAACTCAGCACTCTAGTTCAATTAATAATACACTTAAAAAGCGGAGAAAAACAGAAAATTTTAACTCTGCCCTTGCAAAGCACATTTTTAAAAAACCAGACCATACTATTTTGTTTAATCAAGCTAGCTTAATTTCGAATGACAAAGGTATTGTCCAGCACTACAGAGAAGTTGTTGAAATTTATAAATGCCATCATTCAGGTCTAACTTTAAACAGAGATTCTGGTGATTTAAGAATAAACGAGTCATATATAGGTTTTCTCAAAAGAGAGGCCGATACTTTAGTAATCCCTGAAATAAACCTTGAACCACTTTCCAATTCATATAATCAAACACGTGAACAACCCCTTAAGTCTCAAAGGGTGTCTGCAAGAAATGTAATAATTAAAATCCGAAATCAGATGACGTAGTTCTCCAACTTATTTAATTGCTGGTTCGTTTTGTTTTTGAGTGAATGAATTGTTTTCTTTTCGTTTATTTCTCAGTTGTTTACTAGTATCCGTCGATGGCAGTTCATAATTTTTTGAATTTTGTCCAAATCGCAGATATTGGTGAATAACTCGCTTTTATGATTTTTTTTTTTTTTTTTTTTATTAACAAATGGGTCACAATAAAAACAACATACAAATCTCCATATAATGCTAACAAAATAAAACTGCATATAATACCAACAATATCAAATTAGGTCCCGACGCATATTAGCGTGTTTGGGATGACCCAAAAAAAGGGATCACTTCAACTACTTATACACTAATACACTACCTCGGGGAAATAATACTCTCTGACTCCTCCTCTCCTCCCCCACCCCTACTAAACAATTAATCAACATTCTAAGGATAATACATTTTTTTATTTTACAGGGAACTTAAAGGAATTCAACACTCATATTCTATGATTCATCATGCTTCCTTTCATATACCGACAATCACCTCAATCAACACACAGGAAAATTTTTCTCTTTTAACACTCACAAACATATACTCACTCCCAGATCAATCACCTTATCCGTGTCTACAATACTGGTTAAAACAAATACATCGCAAAGAAGCACGAAATTCCTCAAGAACCTTCTTACCTTTTAGTTCCGCCGGAAGCCTGTTCCATACTTCAGGACCAATATACCTAATAGAAAATTTAGATCTGGTAGTAACTGGAACCGGCGTTCTAACTAATTCAACATTTCTAGTTTCATAACTATGATCCCTTTCATTATAAAGTTCCGAAAAACATGCAGGTAACAAATTAGAAAAAAATTTATACATAAACAAATTTACATAAAATTTAACCAAACCAAAGAATGGTAAAATTTTTAATTGGTGATACCTCGATCTTACCGAATTTTGTGACAAATCATTGGTCAAAACTCTTACAGCCTTATTTTGTAACACACGGAGCGGATACAAATGGCTAGTGAACGTCGACGACCAAACTGTAACACAGTACAGCAAATATGGATGAATAAGAGAAAAATATAACATTCTAATGACCTTTTTAGGAAAAAAATTTTTCAGCTTCCGCAGAGTTCCAACATTTTTGGCTAATTTAGTACTTATAAATGCAATATGATCTTTAAAACTTAGGCATTCATCTACAATTACACCAAGATACCTTACTGTACTTGTCCGTTTTATACTTCCATTTACTAACTCAATTTCTTCAATCCATGGATAGTAATTTGCACTTCTGCCATATAACATGAACATTGTTTTCTTCTGATTAACAAGCAGTTTGTTCACTCGCATCCACCTCTCGATTATCACCATTCCTTGTTTCATGCCATTTTTCAAATCCGCTTCTGTTTTCGCAGCCATTGTAAATTGAGTATCATCAGCAAAACTTGGAAGTATTGCTCGCACCGGGCCATCAGTGTACCTTGGAGTTGACAGTTGTTTGAGGCATCCATTTAAATCATTAATGTACACAAGAAATAATAGGGGACCCAACACAGACCCCTGTGGCACACCGCACTTTACTACCATCTCTTCTGACAGGACTGTGCCCAGCCGTACTCTTTGCATTCTTCCTTCAAGAAATGAAGCAATCAAGTTCAGACTTTTAAAACGAATTCCAGCATTTTCAAGCTTAGCCAATAAAATCTTATGGTCAACACAGTCAAAAGCCTTCATAATATCTAGAAAAATTGAACCCACCTTTAACCCTGAATCTAGGCAATCGTTAACAAATGTTGTCAAAAATAATAAAGCATGCTCTGTAGACATATTTTTTCTAAAACCAAATTGACTAGAGTGAAAAAAACATCTTTTTTCAAAATAATCCATCAGTCGTCTATAAATCAATTTCTCAAAAATACGAGAAATCATTGGAAGTAGAGATATCGGACGGTAGTTGTTCATATCTTCCTTATCACCTCCTTTATACAGAGGAATAACCAAAGCACTTTTCAAGCAATTAGGGTACACTCCAAATTCAAAACATTGATTAAAAAGGTACAACAGATGACTAGATATAATTGGGTAAATTTTTTGAAATATTTGAAAGGTTATTAAGTCCATTCCAGCTGCCGATTTTTTCATACTTTTTAAGATATCCTCAAGTTCACGCCATCTCACTGGTTGAAGATAAATGGTTGTATCACTTGCTTCAGGAAGAAAATTCTGGTATGTACCATCACCATTTATACATTCCACAGATGTCGATATTTTTAGCCCTACTTCTGAGAAGTGGGTACACAAGTTATTGGCTACACCACTATCCGACTCCCGCGGCAAATTACTAGGAGTTATTGGTTCACTTTTTGGGCTTATTACCGACTTAATCAGTTGCCAAGTTTTAGCTGGGTTTCCTTCATAATCTTTAAATTTCTGTGCAAAGTAATCAATTTTTGCCTTTCTTAAAAGACTTTTTAACTTTCTATTAAATTCTTTATATTGTTCTTTATCAGATGCTGAATCTTGAGTCACGCATCTTTTATACATCACTTGCCTTTTTTCCATTGAGGCTAGTAATCCTTTTGTAATCCAAGGTTTAATTGGCAACTTATATCTTTGCTTTGTCTCTTTAAACTCCAAACACTCTTGAAATAGTAATTTTATTTTTTCATACCATTTACCAAATTTGGTATCAATACCCGTACTATCCTGAAGAAACTCAAAATCTGCACTTTTAAGCTTCCGCTTAAACTTCAAAAGCACATTTCCATCCATATAAGGCATCTTTGGCACACTTTTATTCTTGGGGTTTGGACCAAATATTTCAGGTACAGATATTGCAACACCAAAATGGTCAGACGCACTATTAATAACTACTGTGGGGCATAAATAATTCATATTTACGAAAATATTATCAATTATAGACTCTGAAATTTTTGTCACTCGTGTGCATATGTTAATTGCAGGATAAAAACCAAAACCTAACATTGTGTTAACAAAATGTCTTACCTTACTATTTCTATCAACCATATTTAAATCAATATTAAAATCCCCACATATAAAACATGGTATTTTTGAACTTGGTAACTTTCCCAAAAATTCATCAAGCAGTTCGATAAACTCCTCAACATTACCTGAAGGTGGTCTATAAATTACTACAACCATAAACTTATTATTTGCATTACTCACATCAAGAACCATAGACTCAAATTTCATTTCATAATTAACCGCTAAATCTGACCTAATCTGAGCACTAAAACCACTTTTTACATAAACAGCTAAACCACCACGTTGGTGTAGTACCCTATTTTGCACGTACATATTATAACCTTCTATTTCTAATAAAGTAGAATTATAATCCTTAAGCCAAGTTTCCGTTAGGGCCAGGATATGCGGCTCTGTTTTAAGACATAGCTCATTAAGAAACTCATATGATGTGTTTATCCCTTGACAGTTCATGTTGTAGACTTTCATTTCTCTCATATTCTTCCAATCGCACATCTCACACAAAAAAGCATACCGGGAATCCAAACATCCAACATTCTCACTTACATCATAGTCCCGATGCAGAACACCATTTATCAATCCACACACATCCAGTGGACTCCTTTCAAGTTCCCTCAACCTACTGGTTAAATTAACCATTATCAAAAATCAAATATGGGCAAGAGAAAGTCAAAGGAGGAGTAAAGAACCACACTTTCCCCAAATAACATCTACATCTTACAACATCCGAGGACGCATTAACTATCATAATAAAGTAAACATAAGAAACAAAAAATAAACAAAACAAAAAAACACAAAAAAAAACAAAAAAACTGTTAGTTATTTAGTTTTATTTCTTATAATTTTTGACTTTTATTGAATTTTATTCATCTTTTAATTTTTTTGTTTTTTCTTTGTTTTTTTTGTTTCTTTTCACATTGAATTTCGGCGTTTGTTTTTTGTTGTTTTTTTCTTCGGCACTTTCCTTGGATACATTATATCGTTCCGCGCTGAAGAAGAGAGTTGTTTGTCCTCTCGAAATATTCGCTTTCTTGTGTTTTTTTTAGTATTCTCATTTGGCTTTTAAAAACCCCATTTTTGCTCGTTTTTCTTTCTTTATGGTAACTAATTAAAAAACAAATTTTTTTAACTGAAAGTAAGGAGCGACATTAAAACTTAAAACGAACAGAAATTATTCCGCATATGAAAGGGGCTCTCCCCTCATCAACGCCTCGCTCTTTACGCTAAAGTTTTTTATTGTTTTGAAAAATCAAGTTGTGAGACAGAGTCAAACTTTAGCGTAAAGAGTGAGGCGTTGAGGAGGGGACAGCCCCTTTCATATGCGGGATAATTTCTGTTGGTTTTAAGTCTTAATGCCGCTCCTTACTTTCAGCTAAAAAATCTTGTTTTTCTTTTGGTTAATTTCTGAACGTTTTCGAATTAATGCAGCTTTTATTTTGGCTCACCGTACATGAATAATCACTACCAAATTCGCATATTAATTTTCCTTTTTTTGACTAATTGGCTTTCTTGAAATTTTGTTCTGACATAACTTACGAATTAACTTGCGTAAAGGATTTCTATATTCGTATGTTTTTATTAAGTATATTAGGGAGTTCACTCCCTAGTCAATACCTCGCTCTTAACGCTAAAGTTCAAATTTTGTTCAAATCAGAAACCTCTGAATCACAAAGGCTGGTTAATTAGAATAGATAGCGCTTTTGAAAGTACTAAAAAAACTTTAGCGTAAAGAGTGAGGTATTGACTAGGGGGTGAACGCCCTCATATACGTAACTATTTATGTTCGTTTTAAGTTTTAATATTGCTCCTTACTTTCAGTTGAAAAAAAAACTTGTTTTTTTTATTTAATTTCTGATCGTTTTTTAAATAATACTGGGAAATATGTCGCCCCCTTCACAGAAATGTCCCTTCCCTTAAGGAAATATCCTCCATGGAAAGATCCCCCCGTAACCCCTACTCCGACCCCGACCCCCACTAGGAAAAATTCCTCCTGAAAACGCCTGTATACTTCCCAATAACCAATACTATATGTAAACAATGGGCATAGTTTATAACTTGCAGCCCTTCCCCCGGTAACTCTGAGGGACTAAGTCATCCTCAAAGACATATTAATTAGATTTTCGACTATGCTGAACAAAATGGCTATCTCAAAATTTTGATTGGGTGACATCGGGAAAAAATGAGCGTGGGAGGTGGCCAAGTTGCTCTTGCTCTCCAATTTTTTTGGTCACTTAAAAGGGGCACTAGAACTTTTAATTTCCGTTCGAATGAACCCTCTCACGATGTTCTAGTACTACTGGATTGATACGATCACCCCTGGGAAAATAAAAAAAAAAGAAAAAAAAATAAACACGCATCCGAAATCTTTCTTCTGGCGAAAAATAAAAAATTCCACATTTTTGCAGATAGGAGCAGGAAACCTCTATAGCAGGGTTCTCTGATACGGTGAATCTGATGGTGTGATTTTCATTAAAGTTCTAGGACTTTTAGGGGTTGTTTCCCGCTTTTTTCGAAAATAAGGCAAATTTTCTCAGGCTCGTAACTTTTGATGGGTAAGGCTAAACTTGATGAAACTTATATATTTGAAATCAGTATAAAAATCTTATTCTTTTGATGCATCTGTTGGTATCAAAATTCCGTTTTTAGAGTTTCGGTTACTATTGAGCTGCGCCGCTCCTTACTTACGGTTCCTTACCACAAACTGTTTGAAACTCATGTCGTCATGTTAAAAAAACATGATGGCATTTACAGTCATAAATGCCTTCACGTTAAAAATCACAACATAATATCTATAAAATAAAACTTCAAAATAGGGATAAAATCCTTTTTAATAGACAGTGTATAATAAATTTCACATAAAATACCAGATATTTCGGTTACATATACAGTCACCGTCATCAGTAGTAAAACTAAACTAAAACAATTTAAAACAAAAGTTTATATACTAAATCAAATAAAACTACATATTGTTTAAATCTCTAATTCTTTTCAAAGCAAAGGCGGAGCATAATATCTAAGCCCAACAGTTGCAAGAGAAGTATTGAAAAATCGGAGCAAGCTGAAAGGATCGAAATGTGTTGTAAGTGAAAGCCTTACTCGTCCTAGACAGGAATTTCTATGTGCTGCTAGGGATCTAGTGGGTATGAGAAATGCTTGGCCAGTGCAGGGCCGTATCCTTGCAAAGTCTGGCGATCAAGTAGTTATAATAAAGGACATATCAGAAGTTGTATCGCTCAGCCGTCTTCAAGAAGCCAGGGTTCTGGCTAACAGACAAGAGAGTGACTAAACTGCTTTGGTGACCGTAAGGTGAACTTTTTGTTTCAAGATGTCTCTGCTGACTAGTAGACTATCTGATCTTGCAGGAAATTACTTTAATTTAGCTAATGTATGTGAACGAGGCCTTTTGTGAACTTGATGGTGGGAATGGAAAAGTGAGTTCAGACCTGAATATTCCGGTTTCTAAGTATATTCATCCCTGTGATCTGAGGCAAATTAAATCATCGAGTGATTTTATCATAGCCAAGTATAATTGTCAGGGGCTTGAAACTGCGTTTGATACACTACTTACCACAGTTAATGAAAGCAATCTTTGTTTTGATGTAATATCACTAACTGAGACTTTCTTGAGTGAAATTTCGCCCTTAAGTTTGTATTTACTAGGAGGTTATTCTTTTTTTTTATGAAAATAGAACGCAGATGCGGAAAGATGGATTAAGAATTTACGTGCGGAATGATATTTCTGTAACTGTAGAAGATGCTTTAGGTGTCTGGGTTGAAGGTCGGTTTGAGTCTTTTCTTGTTAATGTAAAAAAGCATGATGTTGAAATTTTGATTGCTATTATTTACAGGCCACCTATTTCTAACCCTACGGAATCGTCTCAGCATTTTGAGAATCTTTGTCAGAAGTTAGGGTCGTGTAAAAAGCCGTGTATGCTAATGGGAGATTTCAACCATAATTTATTGGAGCTAGGAAATAATATGAATGCGGAATTTTTAACAACTATGCTATCATTTAGTTTTTTTCCCGTCGATTAACATCCCCACATGAATTACAAAACGCACAGCCACACTAATTGATAACATATCAATTAGTGAAGATATTTGTGACCGGCTGAATTCATCAAATGTGCTAATTGCGCCAGTTTCGGATCATCTCCTTGCATTTGTAACAGTTTCGTTAGCGATTTATCATCATATCCAAATGACCAGCATAAAAATTGAAGAGAAAATATTTGTTTTCAATGAACCAAATTTAAATAAATTAAAAGATCATTTAAGAAAACTAGAATGGAGCGATGTATTGAGTCAGAATGACCCTGAAGAAGTAGGTTAAGTTTTGTTTTCTGATAAGATTTGTGAAGCAATGCACAAGTATTGTAAGATTGAAGGACCACATGAGAATAGATCGAGAAAGAAAAAAATTAAACCTCCGTGGTTAACAAAGGAATTACAAAACATGATAAAATTAAGAAACAGGCTTTATAGTAGAATGTTGAAGAAACCGTCGAATGCAAATCGAGATATTTATGTTGGTTATCGAAATGTTGTCAATAAGAAAAAACGAGATGCTAACAAGAATTTTTTTTTAATGCCTTTGAACTTGCGAAAAATGATGTATCTTGAAAATGGAAAATTATTAATCAAATTTTGAGGCCAAATAAACATAAAGATAATGAGATACCTAAGGAGATAGTTAACCCGAATGGGGAAAGAATAGGAAATTATCAATCTATAGCTGATAGTTTTTGTAATTTTTTTACTGAAATTAGTCAAAATATTTCATCACATTTGATAATGATATTGACATAGAAGACGGAAGTAAATCTCTTCAAATTTTGATAATGATGGAAGCATTTTTATTTTTGAACCGATTTCCACAAATGATTTGGAGAAGATAGTGAATTCTTTGGGAGCATCAGAGGCTCCTGGAAATGATCACATGCCGAAACGGGTTCTAAAACATGTTTTGCCGGTGATATCTCATATTTTGATTTTTTCAATCAATTTGTCTTTTCAAAAGGGAATTGTTGCAAAAGTTCTAAAGAAAAGCCGTATTATACCTTTATATAAGTATAGAAATAAGGAAGAGATAAATAATTACCGCCCTATTTCAATTTTAACAGTTATTCCGAAGATTTTTGAAAAAATGATGCATGATAAAATAAGTAAATTTGCGGAAGAAAATGAAATAATACCACCTAGCCAATATGGATTTCGGAAAGGGCATTCGACGGATCACGCGATTACCCATTTTATTTGTAAAGCGAAATATTTTTTAGATACGGGTTTTTAGCCACAGCTTTATTTATTGACCTGTCGAAAGCATTTGATACAGTAAGCCATAATCTTTTAGTTAGAAAGTTAAAGAATTATAAATTTCCACCATGGATTGTTAGTTGGATTGAGTTATATCTATCAGATAGGTCACAGGTCATTATAGTTGGACCAAAAAGATCACGAGAGCACCTAATAACTTACGGAATTCCACAGGGGTCGGTTTTAGGGCCACTCCTTTACCTCATTTATACCGCGGATATACGAAATTTATGAAAGATTGTTTGACAATATCATTCGCAGATGATACAGTTTTATTATTCCAAGCTTTAAGTGGTGAAACTCTTTTTAAGACCATGGATAGCGACAATCGAGTTTTTAAGACAATGATCTAATAAAATATACGAGGAGTAACCGTTTATTGATTAATATTAAAAAAAACAAATTACATGACTTTTTTTACTATTAAAAAGGTAAACACTGAACTATCTTTAACAGCTGATGGATATTTGATATATAGGGTTTCAAAATTTAAATATTTAGGTGTAATCATTGATGAATTATTGTCATGGAAAGAACAAGTAAATTCATTATCTATATAAATTGCAAGAGGAGATGGGATTTTGTATAGACTTAAAAATTTCCTTCCGCAAAAAGTTTTGCAAACCCTTTATTTTACTCTTGTTTATCCTTATATTCAATATAGTTGTTAAGTTTGGGCTAATTCTTTCTGTTATAATTTAAAGAGATTCAAATCTTACAAAATAGAGCTGTGAAGTCAATTTATCTGAATAAACTTAATACTAAACAAGTTTTTCTTAAATCTCAGTTGCTAACAGTAAGACAAATTTGTCAGCTCCAAACTGCTGTTTTCATGTATAAATACTTGAATAGTCTAGCATCCCCCAGGACTAATACAACTTGTCCTTTTTCATTTATCGTCATATTATCATGCCTATCCAACGTCGTCATCTGCACATTTTTCTCTTATCTCGGATATTTGTCACTCGCAAAGAGCAGCTTTTACTATCAAATACGTTGGAGTGAAATTATGGAACAGTGTTCCGCTGGAAATAAAAGATTATGTTTCAGTTACGAAATTTAAATATAATTATAAGAAAAATCTTCTTTCTACTAGTACAAATAAATAGTTTTTAGGAGGATTCTCTCTTTTTTATGTAGTGTACAGTGCCTTTTTTCGTTTTTTTTCTTTTTTTTTCAAAGTTTGTTTGTTTGTGAATTTGTTGCTTGTCAATAATTAGTGATAGTATTTGTATGAATATTCGAGTTCTCCAGGGATTACATTTAGGCCCTAGAATTCATTGATCAGTCCTTTTTTTTCCAAAGTTTGTTTGTTTGTCAATTTGTTTTTTCTCAACAATTAGTGATAGTGTTTATATGAATATTTGAGTTCTCCAGGGACTAAATTTAGGCCCTAGGAATCATTGATCAGCCCCTGGAGTTGTATTTTATGTGTGTGTTTATATTGAATAAAGTCAAAGTTCAAAGTTCAATTGAGGTGGAACAGACAAGATAAAGCACGGCACAACACTACAAAAATATCCTAATTCGTACGTTTCATTTGAAAAAACGACCAAAATTCACTTTGAAACATTCAACTGAAGTAGCACAGACAAGATAAATAACTAGAGAACACTACAAAAAATTTCCTAAGTCATTAGTTTCAAACGAAAAACTTCGAAAATGCACTTTGAAACATACCAAGAGGTAGCATGGACAAGATAAAATACGGCACAACACTACAAAAATATCCCAAGTCATATGTTTCAAACGAGAAACTTCCAAAATTCACTTTGGAACATAAACTGAGGTAGCAAAGACATGATCCACCCCGACAAAACACAAAAAAATATCTTAAGTCACATTTTTCAAATTAAAAACTTCCAATATGCCATTTGAAACATCAACTGAGGTATTAAAGACAAGATAAAACCACGATACAACACTACAAAATATTCTAAGTCATACTTTTCTAACGAAAAACTTTCAAAATGCACTTTGAAACACCAAATGAGGTAGCATGGGTAAGATAAACCACGACATAATATTACAAAAATGTCCTAAGTCATACTCTTCAAACGAAACACTTCTGTCATGCACGTTGAAACATCAACTGAGACTAGCAAAGACAAGATAAACCATGACATAACACTCTAAAAATATCCTAAGGCTTACGTTTCAAACGAAAAACTTCCAAAATGCAATTTGAAACATCAACTGAGGTAATACAGACACGATAAACCCTGAGATAAAACTACAAAATATCCTAAGTCATACGTTTCAAACGAAGAAACTTCCAAATGCACTTTGAACAATCATTTGAGGTAGCAGAGACATGATAAACCAAGATACAAAACTAAAAAAATATCCCAAGTCATACTTTTCAACCGAAAAAGTTCGAAATCGAAATTTGAAACATCAACTGATGTAGCACTGAAAAAATAAACCACAATAAAACGCTACAGAAATATCCTAAATCATACGTTTCAAATGAAAAACTTCCAAAACACACTTTGAAACATCAACTGAGTTAGTACAGACATTATAAACCACGAGACAACACTATAATAAATTTCTTAAGTCGTAAGTTTCAAGCTAAAACTTCCAAATTGCTCTTTGAAACATAAACTAAGGTAGCACAGACAAGATAAACCACGACAAGACTTTACAAAATATCCTAAGTCGTACGTTTCAAACGAGTAAAACTTCCAATATGTACTTAGAAACATAAACTGAAGTAGTACAGACAAGATAAATCATGAGAGAACACTACAAACAATTTCCTAGGTCATAAATTTCAAACGAAAAACTTCCAAATTGCACTTTAAAACATCAACTAAGGTAGCAAAGACGAGATAAATGTTGACATAGCACTACCAAAGTATCCGAAGTCATACGTTTCAAACGAAAAACGTCCAAAATGCCATTTAAAACATCAACTGAGGTAGTACAGACAAGATAAATCCTGATACAAAACTACAAAAATATCCTTAGTCATACGTTTCAAAACAAAGAAACTTCCAAAATGCGCTTTGAAACATCAATTGAGGTAGCACAGACATGATGAACCGCGGTACAACACTACAAAAATATTCCAAGTTCCAAACTTTTCAGACGAAAAACATCCTAATTGGAATTTGAAAAATCAACTGATGTAACACTGAAATAATAAGCTACAACAAAACGCTACAAAAATATCCTAAGTCATAAATTTCAAACGAAAAAATTCTAAAACGCACCTTGAAACATCAACTGAGGCAGAACAGACAAAATAAACCACAAAACTACACTTTAAAAATATCCTAAGTCATGCGTTTCAAATGAAAAACTTCCAAAATGCACTTTGAAATATCAGATGAGGTAGACCAGACAAACCAAAACACCAAACAACACTACAAGAACATCCTAAGTAATACTTTTCAAACAAAAAGTTCCAAAATGAGCTTTGAAACATCAACTGAGGTAGTAAGAACAAGATAAACCACGATACAATACTGCAAAACTATCCTAAGTCATACGTTTCAAACGAAAACTTCCAAAATGCACTTTGAAACATCAACTGTGGTAGCACTGACATTGTAAACCACAATACGACGCTACAAAATATCCTAGGCTATACCTTTCAAATGAAAATTTCAAAACGCACTTTGAAACATCAACTGACGTAGCACAGACAAGATAAACCACGACACCACACCACAAAAATTTCCCTAAGTCATACAACTCAAATGCACACTTCCAAAATGCACTTTAAAACATCAAATTAGGTAGCACAAACAAGACAAAGCATGATAAAACACAATAAAATATGCTAAGTCATACGTTTCAAACGAAAAACTTCCAAAATGTACTTTGAAATATCAACTAAGGTAGCATAGTCCAGAAAAACTACGACACAACACTAAAATTATATCCTGTCATACGTTTCGATACAAAAGACTTCCTATTTGCACTTTGAAAATTAACTGAAGTAGCACAGGCACAACACTAAAAAAATATTAAAAGCCATACGTTTCAAAGGAAAAACGTCCAAAATCCACTTTTAAACATCAACTGAGGTAGTATAGAAAAGACAAACCACGACACAACTCTAGAAAATGTTCTAAGTCTTACGTTTCAAAAGAAAAACTTATAAAATACACTTTGAAGCATAAACTGACGTAGCACAGACAAGGTAAACTATGTCACAACACTTCAAAAACATCTTAAGTCATACGTTCCAGGCGAAAAACTTCCAAAGTGCACTTTTAAAAATCAACAGAGGTAGCAAAGACAAGATAAAACACGACAAAACACACATCATGTTTCAGACGAAACAATTCCAAAATGCACTTTGAAACACAAACTGAGGTAGCAAAGACATGATAAATTACGACACAACATTAAATGATTATCCTAAGTCATAAATTTCAAACTAAAAACTTCCAAAATGCACTTTAAAACATCAACTGAGGTAGCAGAGACATGATAAACCATAACGCACGGTTCCGTTGAAATTGCTCGCTTGAACTTCAGTTGAATTGGTTTGTTGGGTCTTCCGTTGGTTAGTTTAGTTTAGGGAGGCCCCTGGTGAAATTGGAAGCTAGAGCCCGGTTGGAATTGCACGTAAGGGTCTGGTTTGTGACGATGTCAGAGATTGCCAGCGGACCAGTAATAGTATAGCACAAGTTGGGAATTAACATGGTACAATACGGGGGGATGCGAAAACATTAAGCAATGGATTTAACGCGTTATTTTTAACAGTAAAATAACCGGAGTGTATCTTATGAATGCAGATGGGAGTGTCGGTGAGAGCCAGAGGAGCAGTAATAGTTTGGCACAGGTTGGGAATTGACATGGTGTATTGCGGAGGTTTGGGTTGTGAAAAACATAAACCAATGGATTTAATGCGTGTTTTTAACAGTAAAAGATATGGAAAATGTCTTAGGTTGAAGAATGGGGTTCTTGAGAGTGCCAGAGGACTAGTAAGCGTGTAGCACAGGTTGGGAATTGACTTGGTGTAGTACGGAGGGCTGGGTTGCTTGGACTAACATTTTCTACAGCTTAAAGTTCAGCTGAGAAGTGGTAAATGAATTTTTTGATGGTTTGGTGACTGATATTTAAGATACGTTCCATGAAACGAGATATTTTCATTGAAACACCTCAAAAATATCTTAATAGGGCTTAAATTTACCTCTAACTTTATTAGGCGAAATTTGAATAGAAAATGTTATTCAAATGTGCGCTTGTCAACTGGGAGTTCATAGTCTTGGCCCAAAGAAACGAGGCATTTTTGTTGAAAGCCCTCCAAAATATATTAATGTGGATTAAATTCACCTCTAACGAGATCATGTGAAACTTGAAGAGAAAATATTTTTGAAATGTACACTTGTCAATTGGGGAGAGACACAGTCTTGGTTCCCAAAGAAACGTGCCATTAAAGCTCTCAGAAGTACCTTAATATTGGGGTTACATTTAGTTCTAGATATATTGTGTGAAATTTGAAGAGAAAATATTATGCAAATTTGCGCTTGTCCCCCGGGGGGGGGGGGTAATAGTCTTGGCCCAAAGAAACACGGTATTTTCGATAAAGCTCTCAGAAATAGCTCAATATGGTGCAAATTTAATTCTAGCGAGTTTATTCGAAATTCGAAGAGAAAATACCGTTCAAATTCGTACTTGATAGTGGGGGAGACATAGTCTTGGCCCCCAAATAAACACGAAATTTCGTTATGGCTCTAAAAAATAATAAATAATAAAGTATTATGTTTAATAGGGCTTAAACTTAGCTCTAATGTCAACCCTCCCTCCCTGGAATTGCCTGTCAGGACCCACCTTTCTTAAATTCACGCATGTTTTGTTTATATTTTAACCTATATCAGTTTTTCACTTTTTGTTTTCTATTTGTTTTAAGTGCTTTTTCTGTGACTTCAAAGTTTTATAACGTTTTTTATCAATAAATTTTGTATGTACAAAAGCCGGTGTCTTTTTAGCTTTATTAAATAAAAAAAACAAGTTTTTTAAACTGAAAGTAAGGAGCGACATTAAAACTTAAAACGAACAGAAATTATTCCGTATATGAAACGGGCTGTCCCCTCCTCAACGCCTCGCTCTTTGCGCTAAAGTTTTTTATTGTTTTAAAAAAAAAAGTTGTGAGACAGAGTTAAACTTTAGCGTAAAGAGCGAGGCGTTGAGGAGGGGACAGCCCCTTTCATATACAAAAAAAATTATGTTCGTTTTAAGTTTTAATGTCGCTCCTTACTTTCAGTTTGAAAAACTCGTTTTTTTATTTAATTTCTGATCGTTTTTTAGTTAATGCAGCTTTTATTTTGGCTCACCGTCATTGAATAAGTAAACAAATTTTGCATACAAATTTTACTCTTCTTTTGCTAAATGGCTGTCTCTAAATTTGGTTCTGACGTAATTTACAAATTAACTTACGTAACGAACTTCTATATTCGTATATTTTTCTTCTGGCAAGAAATACGTTGCAGATATAGTTGCAGATTTTTGCAGATATGAGGATGAGGACGTTATACTTGTAGGGGATGTTTCCTCCCTCTTTAAAAAATCAGGTAAATTTTCTCAGGCTCGTAGCCTTTGATGAGTAATACTAAACTTAATAAAATTCATATATTTTGAATCAGCATTATAAGCCCATTCTTTTGATACATTTATTGACATCAAAATTCCGTTTTTAAAAGGTTCGATTACTATTGAGCCGTATCGCTTGTTTTTTTTTATTGTTTTTTTATTGCCTATATGTTATTACATATATGAGGGGGCTCTCCCCTTCGCCCATGGCAATTTCCAATTGCCATGGGCGGTAAAACACTCTACTATTGCAACCATCGTCTGGCTTTTATTGAATTTATTGAAATCTGTTTTCTTAATTGCGAATCTCTATTAAGTTAAATTTATATAATATTACCATCTTCAAATCATTGCCATGTGTGGGGATAAGTTATTGCCAAATTCGAAAACATATTTTAAATTTTGGTTGTGAGTTGAGGTTCCCCGATGATGAATTATTTCTCCAAAGGGGTGAATTGACTTGTGAAGAGGTAATTTTAAATGTTAAACCTGTGAAACATTTCTTTTCCAGAATTTTTTTTATTAATTTCTGTTCTTTTATGGTGGCCAATGTTTTTTAATGGTTAGCATATTAGAACTTTCTCCAATTTTTCAACTATCTTAAGAATTTCAATATCTGATTCTAGTTTCTCGTTTCTAATTAGTGCATTCGGATTGCTGTCATTGGTCCTTCCTAAAATACTGCAATAACACCCTTCTCAGGACTGAAATGCACATAGAATTGTTTAAATTGCAAACTCTATTTTAACATGCTGGATACAGACTACGTAGAATTTGTAGATTTAATTCAACATCCCCTGATAATTTCCCCTGAATGCCATTAGCTGATCCTGAAATTTTAGACGGAATTAAATATGTCAGTAATTTTTTATTGTTTTTTTTTTCTTCGGGATCATGATATTATGTTGTTTTATTGTGTGAATTATTCATCTAAGTTTTTTTTAGGTACACGGTTTCACCCTCCTGCTTATTATCGATTATTCTTGTTGTTTTCTTTTTTTCTTCAATTTTTTTTAATTTTGTTAGTAGCAAACCTTCGCAAGCGATGCTTTTGGTTTGCTACCGATTTATTTTGTCTCTGTTTTTTGGATTATAAATTGCTATTGCTACTTACTATTACTACTACTTCCAATATCCAATGAATTTTACAATTTAATAAGCTTAGCCGTTTGTAAGATGTTACAGATAAACTCTTATGACAACCCATATTCACAGTTCAAAATTTTTAGTTGCAGTAGTAGAAGTTACAGTATTACATCCTGTCAGAGTCGTAATTGCAGTAGTAGTAGCAGAAGTAGTAGCAGTAGTTATTGTCACAAGCAGTTAAAGTCAAGAGTTGTCACATTCATAGTCGGAAGTTGTTTCACATGCAGTTGTAAGTCTTTGCATCACAAGTTGCAAGTAGTCAATCTGAGAAGTAGCCAGAGTAGCGGTCAAGCTGCATTTGCATTTGCAGTCACAATTTAGATCCTGTTGTAGTCACAAGTTGTCACAATTGCATATCGTCTTTGTCTGAAGTTCTACCCTGCTTAAGCAGTCACAGACTCAAGTAATCACGGTCGCAAGTTGTTACAAACAAAAAAAGTCACACTTTGAAACAAATAGTCACAGTCGCGATGAGAAGTAGCCTTAGTGAAAGTCAAACACATGATTGTTCGGATTAGATAGTATTTGCAATCAAAAGAAGTTATAGTCGTAAAATGTCACAAGTGGTCATCTAAGTGGTCATATACCACCTCCATGTTGAAGATGCGGTAATGAAGTGCGTGGCAGGTGGCACCGTTCCCCGTCTAATGATGCATGGCAATGGATTTACGGGCTTTGTTCGGCTAACCACCCGGCAAATCTTCTTTTACCTTGTTATGATTAACAACAAAAAGCCTCGGACCAAACAGCCATTTCGAAGACGACCTGTTGCACGTCCACCGACCATCCAAACGGACCTGTTCACGGTAGCCCACTGCAATGTACGAGGTCCCAGATCTAAGTTTGATAAGTTCCTACATTTAGTGAACTCGGTCAAGCCATCTATCATGTGCATCACTGAGACCAATCTAAACCAAGAAATTCAGAGCAGTGAGGTTGCCATACAGGGATACATGCTCCTCAGGCGGGATCGAGAGCGTACTGATGGCGCTAAATACGGGGGAGGAGGTGTCGCTGTTTATATACAGAGCCATATACCTTATTCATGCCTGAACATATCAGATTCAGTAGGCGAAGAAGCTCTGTGGGTCAGGGTGACCCTCCCAAATAAATCAGTGATTGTCGGTACCGTGTATAACCCTCCAACTTACCAGATTAGAAGCTACCTTGAAATCTCCCTCGAATATATTCGGGGCAAGTACACTAAGTCTGCCATTATCCTTCATGGAGACTTCAACGTCCATCATAGCGTGTGGATTCGCAGCAAAAATACTGATAGGGAAGGGTTGGACTTCTATGATCTATCTCTCTCTGACGGGCTGGAACAACTTGTCGATTTCGACACGTATCACGGCCCAAATGGATCATCTCGTCTTGACCTCTTCCTTACAGATCACCCTGACTCTTTTAAGGTAGACGTTCATGCTTTCACCAGTGACCACGTTGCCATCGTTGCACGTGGAGACCTACGTATTCCGCCTCCAGTAAAGCATGAGCGAACAATCTGGCTATACAAAAGAGGTGATTGGGACGGTTTGAGAAACACTCTTTTTTCTAAGCAGTGGAGAGCCTTACTCCTGGAAGGCCCAGAGAAAGCTGCAGATAAGTACCAGCAGGCCATAGTTGACTCTGTCGAAAAGCATATCCCTTCAAAGCGGATCCAGGTGTCCAGTAAGGACAAACCTTGGTTCAACTCCCAGTGTAAGAAGACAATCCGAGCAAAGTAAAAGGCACACAAGCGATGGCTACTTTTGAAGAGCGAAGAGGACAGAATTGCATTCATAAATGCGCGCAAAGATGCAGTTCGAGCAATTCGGCAGTCCCGGGTTCAGTATAAGGAGAAATTCACCACCAAGCTTCAACTTGCTTCGGCAAAGATTTGGTGGAAAATTGTCAAGGAGGCTTTACTGTCGTCCAAGAGGACCGCAATTACTTCTCTCCAGACTAACGGGACAGTGGTACAAGATCCACAGGCAAAGGCCCTTGCTAAGGCTTTTGCCGAATTCTCGAATCTAGACGACGACAGTAGAGAAGTGCCAAATTTCTCCGACCGAACCGACACTGTCCTGGAACGCGTGAATTTTTCTACTCCCAAGATCCTACGCATTCTGCAGCATCTTGATATGACCAAAGCCACGGGTCCTGACAACATACCAAATGTTGTCCTCAAGTCCTGCAGTGCCGAACTAGCTGGACCCTTGTTATTGCTTTTCCGGCTGTGCTTTCGCTCCGGAACCTTCCCATGGACATGGAAGTCTGCCCATGTTATACCTACTCTAAAGCCAGAAGGCGATCCAACGAGCGTGGGCTCCTACAGGCCTATTAGCCTTCTCTCCTGTGTTGGAAAAGTCTAAGAGAGCGTCTCCAATAAAACACTTCATCAGTACCTGGAATCAAATGACCTTCTAGGCGATCGCCAATATGGATTCCGCCGGAAACGCTCAACATTAGACTGCCTAGTGGCCCAGTAGCAGGAATGGATAGAACTTCTGGCAATAGGATACGACATCAGGCTATTATCCTTTGAAATTGCGAAAGCTTTTGACAGAGTATGGCACCGTAGCCTGCTAAAGAAACTGTATGTGTATGGTGTTCGTGGATGTCTGTTAAAAGTTATTGAGAACTTTCTTTCCGATCGTTCACTGCGGGTTGTTTTTGACGGGTTTATTTCCCGCGAATATCCAGTGAAAGCAGGGGTACCCCAGGGCAGTGTCTTGGGACCCACGCTTTTCCTTATCTACATAAACGACATGGGAGACAACCTCGCAAACCCTCTGCATCACTTTGCTGACGATACCACGACACACTCAGCCGTCCCTAAACACGAAGACCCAACACAAGCCTCCCTTTCCCTACAGATGGATCTTTTGAAAATTGAAAATTGGTCTGATGCATGGATGATCAACTTCAATGCATCGAAAACAAAGGAGCTTCTAATTACCCGATCAAAGGTGCCACGTGAGCACACCAGTTTCATCTTCAAAAATGAAGCTATAAAGAGTATCGACGAGCTTCGTCTACTGGGGATTTATTTCTCCACCGATCTCTCTTGGAACAACCACCTTGATCGGGTGAGAACCTCCTGCGTAAGAAAGCTGGGAGTTACTCTTCGCTGCAAAAACCTTCTTCTATCAAGCTCGATCATCCCACTCTACAAGTCTTGCATCAGACCCATAGCTGAATATAGATGCCCGCTATATTCTGATTTTCCGAAAACGCTGTTGGCTCTCTCGAATTATGCCGCCCTTTGTCCAGCCGACAAGGCAGACACGAAGGCACACAGCTCGGTCCAATTATCTAAAGGAGGATACGCCGAAAACCGAGTACTTGAGGAACAGCTTCATCTGGCGTTGCACTTCTATCTGGAACGATCTTCCTGGGGATATTATCCCTGCAAATCCCTCTGTTGACACCTTCAAAAGAAGGTTCAATAGACATTTAAAACCTCGAGGCCATTGAACGAGGTAAATGAATAGCGGCATATCAGATACTTTGAAGTACCTGGCGCCGTGAATATTGGAATAAAAAAAAAAAAAAAAAAAACAGATACAAGTAGTCACAAAAACCAAAACAAGTATACGCAGTAGCCTTCGCAAGCAGGCAGAGCCACAAATAGTCGCAGCCCGGTCTCAAATAGTAGTAGTTGTAGTTTTAAGTTGTCAAACATGAAAGAAGGCATAAGTAGTCATAGACACAGCCACAAGTAAGTTCAGTCACAAATAGTCGCAGTTACAATCATAGCAGTAGCAGCAGCAATAGTGTTAATTTGATTCAATTTAACATTCCCTCAACAGTCCCTGATGTTAAACTTTATCACGCTTAGCAGTTTCTGACACATCCAGGATCAGACACACTCCCTCTTTAGTAATTTTAAATCCTATATTAAAATAATAGGCCCCTTGCATAACAAACAACCCATTTTCTCGGGGGGGGATGACACCTTCGATGCATAGTTATTAGACCTTTTACTTATTTTAAACAAAGCAGCTATCTGATAATTTTCATCAGTGTTAAGAAGGGTAGAAAAATACCAACGGGGAGTCATTACGCTCCAAGCAGTGTTGTTACTATCCAAAATGTTCTGGGGTAACAAGATATTTTATCAACCGACTGTTTTTGTCAAAATTTAGCATAATGTTCGTTTCGAATACAATACATAAAATCACTGCACGAATCGGTACAAACTGCCATGGTTACCAGCTGAGATTCAGATTTTGGTACGTATCATGTCACTATTTTAATGCTTTTTATTTAACTAAATGGAAAATTGTGGCACCATCTGTAAAATTACAACAGAAGTGGGTAAAACTGCTGCGTTTACCGTTCAATTTTGAAGTTTCTGTAGATGATATGTCAGTATTTTCATGGTCTTTATTGGATCGAACAAACAATTTTAGCGGCGTCGGAAAAACCATGGTGCGAAACGCAACGATTTTACCGAGTGACCAAAAGCATTGGGGGATGCAGGGTCCGCCCCCCCCCCCCCCCAGACGTGACGGACCTGGTTCCTGGCCTTGTTCGACGTGCCCTGAAAGTTTTAATTGAATTGAATGCCCCCAGCCTTTCTTGAGATTTTGTTAATGCGCACTTTTGACAATCACCATGAACAAAATATGTTTTGGTTTTATCAAACATCCTCCTTAATGTTTCTTTAAAGCAGTTAAAAGTAGATTTAATCGCAGTTGCAAATAGTCCACAACCATGGTCACAAGTTGTCGCAGTCGGAAGTAGTCACAGTGACAGTCAAAACCAGTCACATTTACAGCTACAATTGTAGTAGTAGCAGCTATGTGTTTTAAGGCTTGTGATTGCTTAGTCAAAACAGTAGTGGCATTAGCGTAGTTTTACAAAATACGGAAACTATGTGTTTTGATTTTGCACATAGTTTTTTTTTACTACTACTACTAACAACTCACCGCAGCACCAAACCGTCTGTGGCCATCAAAGCTGCGCACGCTCCTCCTCCATTCCAATCAATTCAAAGCCTCCCTCTTTACACCCTCCCAAGGAAGTTCCCTGTTCCCTCAAATCTTTCTTTATGACATTCTCCCACCCCAACCGCAAACCTTCTTTCCCCCACCAAAACTTTTCTCTCATTATCAAACGGTTCCTGGTAACGAACTGTAAGTAAGATGCGACCCAACTCAATAGTAACCAAAACTTTAAAAAACGGAATTTTGATACCAGTAGATACAACACAAGAATCAAATTTTTATGTTGATTTCAAATATATAAGTTTCATCAAGTTTAGTCTTACCCGTCAAAAGTTACGAGCCTGAAAAAATTGCCTCATTTTCAAAAAAAGAGGGAAACACCCCCTAAAAGTAGTAGAATTCTAATGGAAATCAAACCGTCCGATTCAGCGTATTAAAAAACTCTACTGTACAGGTTTCAAGCTCCTATCTGCAATTAAATAAAAAAAACAAGTTTTTTAAACTGAAAGTAAGGAGCGACATTAAAACTTAAAACGAACAGAAATTATTCCGTATATGAAAGGGGCTGTCCCCTCCTCAACGCTTCGCTCTTTACGCTAAAGTTTTTTATTGTTTTAAAAAATAAAGTTAAGAGACAGAGTCAAACTTTAGCGTAAAGAGCGAGGCGTTGAGGAGGGGACAGCCCCTTTCATATATGGAATAATTTCTGTTCGTTTTAAGTTTTAATGTCGCTCCTTACTTCCAGTTTAAAAAACTTGTTTTTTTGTTTAATTTCTGATTGTTTTTTAGTTAATGCAGCTTTTAATTTGGCTCACCGTCATTGAATAAGTAAACAAAATTTGCATAAAAATTTTTACTTTTCTTTTGTTAAATGGATGTCTCTAAATTTGGTTGAGACGTAATTTAAAAATTAACTTACGTAACTAACTTCTTTATTCGTATATTTTTCTTCTGGCAAAAAATACAAAGTTGCAGATTTTTGCAGATATGAGCTTGAAACCTATGTAATAGGGTTTTCTGATACGCCGAATCTGACGGTGTGATTTTCATTAAAATTCTTTGACTTGTAGGGGATGTTTCCCCCCTCTTTAAAAATCGGGTAAATTTTCTCAGGCTCGTAGCCTTTGATGAGTAATACTAAACTTAATAAAATTTATATATTTAGAATCAGCATTATAAACCCATCCTTTTGATACATTTATTGACATCAAAATTCCGTTTTTAAAAGTTTCGATTACAATTGAGCCGTATCGCTTCTTTTTTTATTGTTTTTTTATTACGTATATGTTATTACGTATATGAGGGGGTTCTCCCCTTAGTCAATACCACGCTCTTTACGTTAAAAGCTAAAAAAAATTTAATTCGCAAACCCCTGAATCACAAAGGCCGTTTAATTAGAATAGATAGCTCTTTTGAAAGCACTAAAAAAAACTCTAGCTTAAAGAGCGAGGTATTGACTTGGGGGAGAACCCCCTCATATACGTTATAATTTCTGTTCGTTTTAAGTTCTAATATTGCTTCTTATTCTCAGTTGAAAAAACTTGTTTTTTTTAATTTAATTTCTGATCGTTTTTCAAATAATGCTTGGAAATCCGGCGCCCCCTTCATAGAAATGTCCCTTACCCCAAAGAAACATCCTCCACGGAAAGATTCTCCCGAGTGACCCCCTCCTCCAGCCCACCCCCCCTCCAGAAAAAATCCTTCCTGAAAATGTATGTATACTTCCCAATAACCAATAAATAATGCTGGCAAGTCCAGCGCCCCCTTCATGGCAATTTCCCTTCCCCCATGAAAACTTCCTTCATGGAAAGATCCTCCAAAATAACCCCCCCTCCCGACTACCAGAAAAGACCCTCCTGAAAACGTCTGTATACTTCCCAATAACCAATACTATATGTTAACATTGGGTAAAGTTCATAACTTTTAGCCCTCCCCACAGGGACTTAGGGGGATTAAGTCATCCTAAAAGACATAGTTGTCATATTTTCGACCATACTGAACAAAATGGCTATCTCAAAATTTTGATCGGGTGACTTTGAGAAAAAAATAAGCGTGGGAGGGGGCCTTGTTGCCCTCCATTTTTTGGTCACTTAAAAAGGGCACTTGAAATTTTAATTTCCGTTCCAACGAGCTCTCCCACGATATACTAGGACCACTGGGTCGATACGATCACCCCTGGGGAAAAAAAAAACAAAACAAAAAAACAAATAAACACACATCCGTGATCTTTCTTCTGGCAAAATTCCACATTTTTGTAGATAGGAGCTTGAAACCTCTACAGTAGGGTTTTCTGATACGCTGAATATTATGGTGTGATTTTCATTAAGGCTCTATTACTTTTTAGGGGGTCTTTCCGCCTTTTTTGAAAATCAGCCAAATTTTCTCAGGCACGTAACTTTTGATGGGTAGCACTAAACTTAATAATAGTTATATATTTGAAATCAGCATTGAAATCGGATTCTTTTGATGTATCTATTGGTATCAAAAACCCGTTTTATAGAGTTTCGGTTACCATTGAGTCGGGTCGCTCCTTACTTACAGTTCGTTACCACGAACTGTATGAAAATAAGGAATTTTTAATTTTTGCCAGAAGAAAGATCACGGATTCGTGTTTATTTTTTTCCCAGGGGTGATCTTATCGATCCATTGGTCCTAAAACATCGCGAGAGGGCTATTTCTAACAGGAATTAAACGTTCTAGTCCCCTTTTTAAGTGACCAAAAAACTGGAGGGCAAGTAGGCCCCCTCTCACGCTCATCTTTTCCCAAAGTCACCCGATCAAAATAATGACCTAGCCGTTTTTTTCAGAATAGTCGAAAATCTAATAAGTATGTCTTTGAGGATGACTTAATGCCCCGCAGTCCTCAGAGGAAGGGCTGGAAGTTATGAACTTTGCCCATTGTTTACTTTTTTTAATTGGTTATTTGGAAGTATACAGACGTTTTCAGGAGGGATTTTTTTTGGTTGAGGTGGGGGTCAGAGGAGGGGGTTACGTGGGAGGATCTTTCCATGGAGTATATTTTCTTGGAAGAAGAGACATTTCCTTATAGATGGAGTTTTAAGACTAAGGCGATAAGAAAATCGCCCAGTTTAAATAAGGAAATCATAAAGATCTGCAGCAATGGAAAAAATATTGAATTATATGATAAATCCAAGGGATATTGTTTTTTCACTTAATAAAAACACAGTATGGGGCATAATAAGCCAAAGCAAGGCCATTTTCCACTTCTTTGTAAGACAAAGATTTTGAATTTCTTAAAAAAAAATATTTGGGATCTAAATTGAATTCAAGACTTTTAACGCGGTAAGACGTATATATTATAAATCAGAGAAAAGGGGCTATAAAATGAGTTATTATATAAAATGAGTTATTATACTTGTGCCGAATCCTAACCCATTATGGGGTACCACCTCCATGTTGAAGATGCGGTAATGAGGTGCGTGGCAGGTGGCACCGTTCCCCGTCTAATGATGCATGGCAATGGATTTATGGGCTTTGTTGGGCTAACCACCCGGCAAAGCTTCTTTTACCTGGTTATGATTAACAACAAAAAGCCTCGGACCAAACAGCCATTTCGACGACGACCTGTAGCACGTCCACCGACCATCCAAACGGACCTGTTTACGGTAGCCCACTGCAATGTACGAGGTCTCAGATCTAAGTTTGACCAGTTCCTACATTTAGTGAACTCGGTCAAGCCATCTATCATGTGCATCACTGAGACCAATCTAAACCAAGAAATTCAGAGCAGTGAGGCTGCCATACAGGGATACATGCTCCTCAGGCGGGATCGAGAGCGTACTGATGGCGCTAAATACGGAGGAGGAGGTGTCGCTGTTTATATACAGAGCCATATACCTTATTCACGCCTGAACATATCAGATTCAGTAGGCGAAGAAGCTCTGTGGGTCAGAGTGACCCTCCCAAATAAATCCGTGATTGTCGGTACCGTGTATAACCCTCCAACTTACCAGATTAGCAGCTACCTTGAAATCTCCCTTGAATATATTCGGGGCAAGTACGCTAAGTCTGCCATTATCCTTCATGGAGACTTCAACGTACATCATAGCGTGTGGCTTCGCAGCAAAAATACTGATAGGGAAGGGTCGGACTTGTATGATCTATCTCTCTCTTGCGGTCTGGAACAACTTGTCGATTTCGACACGTATAACGGCCCAAACGGATCATCTCGTCTTGACCTATTCCTTACAGATCACCCTGACTCCTTTAAGGTAGACGCTCATGCTTTCACCAGTGACCACGTTGCCGTCGTTGCACGTGGAAACCTACGTATTCCGCCTCCAGTAAAGCATGAACGAACAATCTGGCTATACAAAAGAGGTGATTGGGACGGTTTGAGAAACACTCTTTTTTCTCAGCAGTGGAGAGCCTTCCTCCTGGAAGGCCCAGAGAAAGCTGCAGATAAGTACCAGCAGGCCATAGTTGACTCAGTCGAAAAGCATATCCCTTCAAAGTGGATCCAGGTGTCCAGTAAGGACAAACCATGGTTCAACGCCCAGTGTAAGAAGACAATCCGAGCAAAGTAAAAGGCACACAAGCGATGGCTACTTTCGAAGAGGGAAGAGGACAGAATTGCATTCATAAATGCGCGCAAAGATGCAGTTCGAGCGATTCGGCAGTCCCGGGTTCAGTATAAGGAGAAATTCGCCACCAAGCTTCAACTTGCTTCGGCAAAGAGTTGGTGGAAAATTGTCAAGGAGGCTTTACCGTCTTCCAAGGGGACCGCAATTCCTTCTCTCCAGAGTAACGGGACAGTGGTACAAGATCCACAGGCAAAGGCTGAATCTCTTGCAAAGGCTTTTTCCGAATTCTCGAATCTAGACAATGACGGTAGAGAAGTGCCAAAATTCTCCGAACAAACCGACTATGTCCTGGAACGCGTGAATTTTTCTGCTCCCAAGATCCTTCGCATTCTGCAACATCTGGATGTGACCAAAGCCACGGGTCCTGACAACATACCAAATGTCCTCAAGTCCTTCAGTGCCAAACTAGCTGGACCCTTGTCATTGCTTTTCTGGCTGTGCTTTTTCTCCGGAACCTTCCCACGAACATGGAAGTCCACCCATGTTATACCTGCTCTAAAGCCAGAAGGTCATCCAACGAGCTTGGGCTCCTACAGGCCTGTTAGCCTTCTCTCCTGTGTTGGCAAAGTCTACGAGAGCGTCTCCAATAAAACACTTCATCAGTACCTGGAATCAAATGACCTTCTAGGCGATCGCCAATATGGATTCCGCTGGAAACATTCAACATTAAACTGCCTAGTGGCCCAGTATCAGGAGTGAATAGAACTACTGGCAATGGATACGACATCAGGCTATTATCCTTCGATATTGCGAAAGCTTTTGACAGAGTATGGCACCGTGGCCTGCTAAAGAAACTCTATGTGTATGGTGTTCGTGGATGTCTGTTAAAAGTGATTGAGAGCTTTCTTTCCGATCGTTTACTGCGGGTTTTTCTTGACGGGTTTATTTTCCCGCGAATATCCAGTGAAAGCAGGGGTACCCCAGGGCAGTGTCTTGGGACCTACGCTCTTCCTTATCTATATAAAGGACATGGAAGACAACCTCGCAAACCCTCTGCATCACTTTGCCGACGATACCACGACACACTCAGCCGTCCCTAAACACGAAGACCCAACACAAGCCTCCCTTTCCCTACAGATTGATCTTTTGAAAATTGAAAAGTGGTCTGATGCATGGATGATCAACTTCAATGCATCGAAAACAAAGGAGCTTCTAATTACCCGATCAAAGGTGCCACGTGAACACCCCAGTTTCATCTTCAAAAATGAAGCTATAAAGAGAGTCAACGAGCTTCATCTACTGGGGATTCATTTCTCCACCGATCTCTCTTGGAACAACTGCCTTGATCCGGTGAGAACCTCCCGCGCAAGAAAGCTGGGAGTTACTCTTCACTGCAAAAACCTTCTTCCATCAAGCTCGATCATCCCACTCTACAAGTCTTTCATCAGACCCATAGCTGAATATGGATGCCCGCTATTTGCTGGTGCTCCGAAAACGCTGTTGGCACCACTTCAGAAGATCCAGAGTAGGGCAAATGGGGCGGGCTGTGCCTTTACACAAGAATTGCTCCAGCCTCTAAATAAAAGGTTTGATGTAGCGTCGATGGCTTTTTTCTACAAGTACATGAATTCACCTCCCTCAGACGAGCTCTCTCGAATTGTGCCCTTCTTTGTCCAGCCGACAAGGCAGACACGAAGGCACACAGCTTGGTCCAATTATCTAAAGAAGGATACACCGAAAACCGAGTACTTGAGGAACAGCTTCATCCGGCGTTGCACTTCTATCTGGAACAATCTTCCTGGGGATATTATCCCTGTAAATCCCTCTGTCGACACCTTCGAAAAAAGGTTCAATAGACATTTAAAACCTCGAGGCCATTGAAAGAGGTAAATGAATAGCGGCATATCAGATACTTTGAAGTACCTGGCACCGTGAATATTGGAATAAAAAAAAAGAAAAAAAAATCCCTTAGAATCTCCTCTGCTCTGAGCTAATTGTGATTATGCTCTGATTTGTAGCGGGTCATAGCTCATTAGAAATGTCTCATCTGCCTGATGATAACACTCCACATTTTGACTTGAATAGGAATCTTTTTCTCATTCTTTGACCTTATAGATGGAATTGCCCTGGTTAAATAAGAAAGTCTCAAAGAACTGTCGCAACAAAGAAAATATTTAATTTTATCATAAATCTAAGGGACATTGTTTTCACTTCATAAAACACTCTATAGGGCAAAATATGCCAAAGCAAGGCCATTTTCTGCTTTTTTGTAAGACAAGGATTTTAAACTTCTCAGGAAAACTTTATTTGGGAATTAAATGGAATTCAAGACTTTTAAACATGGTAAGACTAATATATTATGAATAAGAGAAAAAAGGGCTTTAAATGAACTACTAGTCAAGCAGATATGGTTTAGTCCTAAAAAATAGTGTCTGACCCCTTAGAATCTTCTCTGTTCTATGCTAATTGTGATTGTGCTCCGACTTGTAGTGAGTCACAGCTCATTTGAAATGTCTCATCTGCGTGATGATAGCACTCCCCGTTTTGACATGAATAGGAACCTTTTTCTAATTCTTTGACCTTATAGATGGAATTTTAAGACTAGGGCGATAAGAAAGTCGCCCTGGTTAAATAAAAAAGTCACAAAGAGCTGTAGTAATGAAGAAAATATTGAATTTTATGATGAATCCAAGGGCTATTGTTTTTCACTTAATAAAAACACTGTATAGGGCATAATAATCCAAAGTAAGGCCAATGCTCGCTTTTTTGTAAGACAAGAATTTCGGATTTCTTAGAAAAACTTTATTTGGGAAGAAAACTGAATTCAAGACTTTTAAACGTAGTAAGACGTATGTATTATGAGTCAGAGAAAATGGGCTTTAAAATGAGTTACTAGTCAAGCAGATATATGGTTTAATCCCTAAAAATAGTGTCTGACCCCTTAGAATCTCCTCTGCCCTAAAGTAATTGTGTTAAAGTGTTTTTAATATTCCTTTAGGTTATAGGAGACAAAATTTGGCAACACTGTAATCAATTTGAAAGATTGGGCGATCAGCGAAGTGTGTTTTCTGCCAAATTTGGCATCACTGAACATAGGGCGATGGGCTATTACTTCAGGCTGGTTCTATTTAACCAATATCTGGTGCTGGGTTTGATTCTGTCGGGACGTGTCCACGTGCCAGTGGGCCCAGAACAGAAACGTCGAAGAGTCCTTATATCCTCCTTAACTGAGTTTGGTCTCATAGCTAAGGGGCCTAGTTATGTGTTAAGGGCCCCTGGGAACTGGGTGTCCCTTTAATCCACGCCTCCCTATATATTATTTAAAGAACCCCCTATCTGTAAGAATTCCCCCTATCCGACATATGGGGACGCACTTGAGCTGTCTGGGGGAGGCTCTCCTTGAGACAGTCACTCTAATAAGGAAAAAGAAATAAATGAATGGAATTATTTATTTATAATATTTTGTTATGTTTTTTTTTTTTTTACTTTATCGGCCTTTTTTTAACACAGAAAAAGGAACTGGCTTTTGCTTTAGAGTCTAATGAAGGTTTCTAAATTTCATGTGCAAGTGAAACAATTGACACACTGTATTTGGAAAGAGCAAAAGAAAATCAATGGGAAGAGAAAAAAAATCCGCTGTTCACCCTGCCCCTATATTAGTGAGGGATTCGTCAAAAAATTTACCCAAAAGTTGTTCAAATACTATGTTCTCAGAGAAACTCCGAATATAGAATCGAGTTCTTGATGAAACATAATGGTCAAAATTGCATGTATGGTCATAACTTGCTTTACATAAAATTGGACTGTATGTTGGTCATTATTTGTCATTACCACCATAACATCGTTAAGATCATAGTCAAATAAAGTGCAGATTGATAAAAAAAAGTCAAAACTGAAACAAAGAACACATTGCAAACCAATAAAGTGAGAAAAAAGCTAGAACGGGAAAAAGTAAAGATATGTATTAGGCACTTCTTGAAATAAAAGATGCAGAGAGGCTTCCCAGTGGAACAGAGTATAGCGTAGAGAACAGTAGGAAATAAGTAGTTTGTAACCTCCTTCAAGCAAGTAGCTATATGTCTCAAAATTCAATCCTAAAAATTATGAAAATCCAAAATGTCACTAGCCCGTTTTGATTCGTATACATCTTGAACAAAACCTTCAATTTCTATTGGAAACTGTTTTCCCACAACACATGCACACAGGTGAACTGAAAGACATTAGCAACAAAAGACAAATAGATTTGGACAGTCTTCTGACAGCTTCGTCTATTAACAACCTACAATCCCATTGATTCCGATACGTTGTCTGGTGCAAATCCTATTAGGTTTGTCTTCGAAGCTCCTATGTCTTGAAAGGGTAATTTAGTCAGATGGCAAATAGCTAAGACCGGGCTGTTTTTGCCTCTCAAGTCTATACTCTCATCTACTCCTGTCAAGAACTTCTCCTTCTTGATGACTTCACACAGATCTTCGAAACTATCTTTGCCAATTTTTCGTCCAATATCTAGTATTTTCGGTATAATTTCCATTTGAAAGTCGTGCGTCACTCCTCGAATCAGGCCCCCTCCTTGCTAAGATTTTGCGTACAGGCATTGTGGTGATCTGGTCTCTCCCAATGTATACTAAATGTCGAAGCTCTAACCGATCAATGGGTTACCCCATTTTTTTTCGTGGTTTAACTAACCGGTTCTTGAGCAAGGTGGCTAATTAATTAAGTGATTCTGCTTTATGCAGATCTTCGCATACAAATTTCATTAACCCTGTTTTGGAATGTTTAATAATAGTAATGACGTGATTTTTACTCACGTCTTTCACCAGAAAATACCGTAAAAATAAAGACTGAATAATGAACTGGCTGGGAGAATATTCCTCGCAAAGTATGAAACAATAATATTAAAGACCCCCAGAAACAATATAGAGGACTTTATTTGGAAATTTGAAAAGCTAGACCAGAAATTCTATTGAGGAACATGCGACTAAAAACGACATGATATTTAATTAATGAAACCTAAATGCACCAAAACATTCTGAAAACTTTGGATTATACTAAATGTTTACAGCATTGTGCCAGGACCTCTATATTATTCCAAAATATTGCAATTATACTACTTTGGTAGCGCTGCCACCAGGGCTACCACCGTAGTGATTTATCACTTTTTCTAGTGATTTTTTATGTTTTCTAGTGATTTTCTTCTAGCTAGTGATTTATAGTGATTTTTGTCCTAAAACTAGTGATTTTTTCATAAATCTAGTGATTTTTCAAAATATAGTGCGTAGATTCATGATTCAATGGAATAAATCATATAAGAAGCTAATTAATAGAAAAACAAAAAATAGTGGTTCACGGGAGTTCCTAGTATGTTCCAGAATAGTATTTTTGCAAATATACCACCTTTGAAACTTCCGATTTCCCACCATATGTCTATATCAGATATACACCTATCAGTATTATCATCAAGATAATAGGCGAGCCCAGTGTTTTAGGCGAGCCTAAATTGCAAAAGTGTTATAAGCTTCCTATTTCACTACATTTGCTCAGGTCGAAATTTTGTCTTCATATTTGTGGTTTTTTCTCTATTATTTATCAGTTCTAAATTAGATTTTTTTTTTTTTTTCTATTAAAACTTTTGCAAGTGCAGTGAATGGTGGATGTGAATACACGCTCTACATCTGCAAATAGAACAGAATAGGATTTATTGAAAAATAATAAGGTAGGTATAACTTAAATATAACCTTCTAAATGCAAAAAATAATCATTGAAAAAGAAAATAGGACTTAATACTTTTTTATAATAGGATTTGTAATATAACTAGACAAATTAAATTGATTGCAGTTTGACGATTGAAGTCAGACGGGAGTAAAGGGAAGGGGATATCCGCAATGGGATTTGTCTGGTTTTAATCTTTTTTTTCTAATATGTAATCGAAACTCCAATTATTCTCAAAATTCTAGTCTTTGTAATTGAAAACCTAATAAGCGCTGTTAACTCGTATTCTTTAAGTTTTTGGATTTATGTGTTAACATATCAAACAGTTTGTTGTAATGAATCGTAAGAATGAAGCGACAATAGTTACCAATGTTTATTTTAAACCTTCTATGTGTTCACACAGATGAAATTTCAAATTCAGCAACAACTATTGGATAAGATATGTAATAAAATTCAGCTGTCTTTGACTTTCTAATGGCAAGAACATGATTTTTGAATTACGTCATCCTTTATAAATTTGAAATTCTACGGTAAATTGACTTACAAGCCCCATTTAGACTAAGTTACCTTCTCTGTAGGGACCTCCCCCTAAGGTATCAGTGCGTCCCCTGATGATGTATAGAGGAACCTATTACAGATATGCAGGATACCTTCACAGATTATGAGGCGCGTACAGACAAGGACCTAGTCTCTGGGGTATATAATATAAAACTAGGGAAACATTGCCCAGAGGACGTAAATACTGGTAGAGGAGGAAGAAGGCTTCTCAAATTTACACTCAGCAGGGCCCACTAGCGTGTCGAAATATCCAGTGAGCTATAAACCTTCTCCCAGCAATAGCGAAGCATAAGAACATCGTGGGAGGATTCTCTATAGGAGGAAAACTGTGGCAGGGTTTAAGTTCCATATTTATAATTAAGGTCCTCTGCAAAGGTCTACCTACACCCTGTTTGGGTATCCACAAGATAAGCAAACTACCCACGTTACTGCATTCCTTGCATGCAACGCAGCTTCATATTTGGTGACCAAGTCAAAAATCAGCGAGCCATATCCTTGAGAAAACCGACAACATCATAAAGGAAACAAAATCAAGACGGTCTATTGGTTGTTGGAAAAGAAAAGTAAAAGCCATCTTAAACTTAAGCCCAAGGGATACAAATACCGTTTAAAATTCAAAATGAAAACCACCAGAAATTACAATTAAAGAATAAATGAAACCCAAAACTAACATAAATTAAATAAACAATCATAGCATATAACATACATAAAGTAATAATATAAATGAGTAAATATATCTTTAAGCGAGTAATGCTTGGATTGAATATGAAAATAAAGCTTAAAACGAAGTAAAATATTTTGCTATTGAAGTATAAATGAAACTTAAAACGAAGAGAAATTAAATAAACAGTCAATGCAAACAAACATACAATAGATATTAATGTAAATACATAAATAAATCTTAAAACGAGTGAAACTTAAATTGAATATGCAAATCAAGCTTGAAACGAAAAAAAATCTCTACAAACAAGAGTTTGGGTATCGCCTCCTTCTCTCACTCTAAAAGTATAAAACCTACTGCGTCATTGGCGCTTTACTAAAACCTATAGGCGTATTGAACAGTGTTGGAAAGTATAAAACAATGTCAAATTGAATATTTGATGTATAATGATATTAACTGATGAAAGATCCATCAGTTCAAGATTTTATTTCACTGTAATTATTATTTTCATTTTCAATGCTGTAATAACTGGAAAAGAAAAAATGTGTAATATAATTTGTTTTCAGTAAAGCGCCAAAGACGCAGTAGGCTTTTGGTTTTTATTTACAGTTAAGGAAGGGGGCCATATCCAAACTCTTGTTTTTAGTGAAACTAAAATCGTCTTGAACAACTTTAGAAAGAACTAATAAATTAAACTAAATATTTGATGTATAAAGATATTAATTGCTGAAAACTCATCGGTTCAAAATTTTACTTTAAATTAAATTTTTATCTTCAATATTAAGTACAAAAGAAAATATATGCAATAAAATTGGTTTTCAGTAAAGCCCCAATGACGCAGTAGGTTTTTGACTTTTACAATGAGAGAATAAGGCGTAACCAAACTCTTGTTTGTAGTGATTTTTTTCGTTTCAAGGTTGATTTGCATATTCAATTTAAGTTTCACTCGTTTTAAGATTTATTTATTCATTTACATTAATATCTATTGTATGTTTGTTTGCATTGATTGTTTATTTAATTTCTGTTCGTTTTTAGTTTCATTTATACTTCAATAGCAAAATGTTTTATTTTTCGTTTTAAGCTTGATTTTCATATTCAGTCTAAGCATTACTTGCTTTAAGCTCTATTTATTCATTTATATTATTACTTGTTTTATGTTTTTTCCTATGATTATTTATTTAATTTCTGTTCGTTTTGGATTTCATTTATTCTTTAATACTAATTTCTGGTCGTTTTGAGTTTGAATTTTAACAGGTATTTGTATCTGCTGAGGTTAAGTTTAAAATGGCCTTTACTTTTCTTTGAAAAACTTATTTTTCGGAAAGTTTTTCTTAATTAATTTTTGTTCATTTTTGATTGCAAAAAGGTTTCAAGTTTTTAAAAACTTCTTATTACAAAATCAAACTTTAAAAAAAAATCAAATGTTATTCAAAATATCAAAGCTGGTATCAAAGTAACAATATCAAAGTGAAGAAATGGGTTTGTGTCAACCTCGGAGTTTTTATTATCTGATGTTTGAACTATTTTGAACAAAATGTCTATCTCAAAATTTTATCGGATGGCTTTGGGGAAAAAAGGGCGTGGGGGGGGGGGGCTAATTGCCCTTCGGTCTCTTTTGGCTCTTTAAAAATGAACTAGAACTTTCTATTTTCAATCAAATGAGCCCTCTCGATACGAGCATCGCTTCTATAAGAACCATACATATCCCCAGAGTATAAATTACAACGCCTGTCCACGGGCCCTGAGGGTTGTTTTGACCCGTGTGTTAATATCTAATGTTAAAACTATTTTTAACAGAATGGTCACCTTAAATTTTTATCGAATGATTTTATCCATCCGATAAACCCAAAGGTGTGGAGGTTACTAGTTGCCCTCTGATTCTTTTTTTCTTACTGCGAAAAAATAAACTAGAACTAGAACTTTTAATCTACAGTCAAATGAGCCCATTCTGAAGTTTAAACGAGCATAACTTTAATAAGAACCATATACAGCCCCAAGACATAGCTGACAATGCCTGCATCCGGGGCATGGGGGTTTTGTCGACACCAGCGTTGTTGTTAACTGACCTTTTAACTGATTAATTAAAAAAAACTTTTTCCACAAAATAAGTTTTGCAAAGAAAAGTAAAGAACTCAATTAAACAAAAAATGAGCAAAAATCAAATCAAATAATCTACCAAGCGTGAAACTATCACAAATCAGCATCGATAAATAAATGAAACCCAAAACGAACAGAAATTACAATAAATAACCGAGTCAAACTCAAAACGAGCAGAAATTAACATAAGTTTGGCGCAAAACCCCTATACCTTCCCAAGGCCAGAACAAAATTTGCACTTTACTGAAAAAAATATAAATGTTTTTACTTTTATAAATTTAATAAATCAAATAATATTAATATTTTGATTACCAAATATCAGTATATGTATATTAAACTGACAATTCACATTCATTTGTATTTTTTCAATAAAGTGCAAATTTTGTTCTGACTACGCTGAACAAAATGGCTGTCTCAAAATTTTGATTGGATGTGTTAGGGGGAATGATGGGCGTAGGGAGGGGCTAGTTACCCTCCAATCACTTTCGACTATTAAAAAGGGTACTAGCTCTTTGCATTTCCAATCGAATGGGCCTGTTTCGAAGTTTCTACGACAACGCCTTCTATAAAAACCTTATATGCCCCCGGGGCATGAATTAAAACCCTTGTCCTGAGGGTTGTGGGGGAGTGTCCTCCTCAAAAACATATTTGCTATCTGGAAATCAACTAAGCTGAACAAAATGGCTATCTCAAAATTTTGATTGGATGTGTTTGGGGGAATGATGGGCGTGGGGGGATAGTTGCCCTCCAATCACTTTTGACTATTAAAAAGGGTACTAGCTCTTTGCATTTCCAATCGAATGGGCCTGTTTCGAAGTTTCTACGACAACGCCTTCTATAAAAACCTTATATGCCCCCAGGGCATAACTTAAAACCCTTGCCCTGAGGGTTGTGGGGGAGTTTCATCCTCAAAAACATATTTTCTTTCTGGAAATCAACTACGCTGAAAAAAATGGCTATCTTAAAATTTTGATTGGATGTGTTTTGGGGAATGATGGGCGAGGGGGGGGGGCTAGTTACCCTCTGATCACTTTCAACTATTAAAAAGGGCACTAGCCACTCCAATTTCCAATCGAATGAGCCCTTTTCGAAATTTCTACGACGACTCCTTCGATACGAAGTGCCCAGGTATGGAGAAAACAAAAACAAAAACACATTGTGCCCACATCGTTTTTACTTAGGCAGCTCTAGCACGCTGCCTATGATTTAAGAAAATGACTATCTCAAATTTTGTAATTGATAGGTTTGGGGAACAAGGAGCGGGGAGGGGTCTAGGGGCCCTACGATCTCTTTTTAGTCTTAAAAATTGAACTCAAACTTTCAATTTACATTCAAATCAGCACTCTCTGAAGTTTATACGAGCATCCCTTCCACAACAGCTGTATATGCCCCAGGCATAACTTACTATGCCTACACTGGGCCCTGAAGGATTGTGTCGACCCCGGATTTTTCGTTATATGACCTTTGCACTATTTTTAAAAGAATGGCTATCTCAAAATTCTTATCAGATGGATTTTAGGAAAAAGGGCATGGAGGGGGGCTAGTTGCCCTCCAATATTTTTTGAATTTTTTTAAGTGAACTAGAACTTTTAATTTCCAATCAAATGAGCCCTCTCCGAAGTTTATACGAGCTTGCCCTCCATAAGACCCATATATGCCCCCAGAGCAATACTTACAACGCCTGCCCTGGGCCCTAAGGGGTTGTGTCGACAAAGGGGCTTTTCTTATTTGATCTTTGAACTATTTTTAACAAAATGCCTACCTCAAATGTTTTATTAGATGTATTTGGGGAAAGAGGGCTTGGGGGAGCTAGTTGATTACTTTTGACTCTTAAAAAGTGAATTATAACTTTCATTTTCCAATCAAATGAGCCATGAGCCCTCTATGAAGTTTACACGAGATCAAAGGGGCTAGTTGCCCTTCGATCTCTTTTGGCTCTTAAAAAGTGAACGAGAACTTTCAATTTCCAATCATATGAGCCCTCTCCGAAGTTTATACGACCATACCTTCCATAAGAACCATATATGCCCCCAGAACATTACTTACAACATCTGCCTCCGGGCCCTGGGGGTTGCTTCGACACAGGAGTTTTTCTTATCTGACCTTTGAACTATTTTTAATGAAATGGCTATTTTAAGACTTTTATCGGATGGGCTTGGGAAAAAGGATGTGGGTGGGGATGCTAAAGAAGAAGGCGTTGGGGGGGGGGGGGGGGGGGCAGGGGGCTTGTTGCCCTCGGATCTCTTTCACTATTAAAAAGTGAGCTCGAACTTTCAAAATTCAATAAAATGAGCTCTTTCTGTAGTTTATACGAGCATCCCTTTCATAAGAACCATATATACCCTACGGCATAACTTACAACGCCTGCCCCCTGGCCCTGGGGGGTTATGTCGACACCTGATTTTTTTTATCTGACTTTTGAACAATTTTTTACTTAATGGCTATCTCAAAATTTTTATCGGATGCATTTCAGGAAAAAAGAGGCGCGGGGGGGGGGCTAATTGCTCTCCAATCTCTTTTGACTCTCAAAAGCTGAACTATAACTTTGAATATCAAATCAAATGAGCCCTCCCTGAAGTTTTTACGAGTATCCCTTCCATAAGAGCCATATATCCCCCCAGGGCAAAACTTACAACGCCTGCACTTGGGCCCTGGTGGGCTGTGTCGACCTAGAGTTTTCGTTACATGGTTTTTGAAGTTTTTTTAAAAATAATGGCTATCTCAAAGTTCTTATCGGATGGATTTGAGGAAGTATGGAAAGGCGGACAGGTGCCCTCCAATCTCTTTTGACTCTTAAAAAGTGAACTAAAACTTTCAATTTTCAAACAAATGAGCCCTCTTTGAAGTTTATACAAGCATGCCTTCCAAAAGAGCCATACATGCCCCCGGGGCACAACTTACAACGCCAACCCCCAGGCCTTGGGGGGTTGTATCGACATCGAAGTTTTGTTATACGATCTTTGAACGATTTTAAAAAAAATTGCTATCTAAAACTTATCATCGGATGCATTTTGGAAAAAGGGCTAGGGGGGTTATCTTTTGACGCTTATAAAACTGAACTAAAGTTTTCAATTTCCAATCAAATGACCCCTCTCTGAAGTTTATACCAGCATTCTTTCCATAAGAACCATATATGCCCCCGGGCATAACTTATAACCCTTTACCTGAAGACTGTGGGGGCAGTGTCCTGCGCAAAGATATAATTTCCAGAACTTTCAACCGCGTTGAACAAAATGGCTATTTCAAAATTTTGATTTGATATGTTTGAGGAAAAGATGGGCATGGAAGGGGTGTTAGTTGCCTCCGAATTACTTTCTACTATTAAAAAGAGCACTAGCCATTAAAATTTCTAGTCGAATGAGCCCTTTTTGAAGTTTCTACGACAATGCTTTCTATAAGAACCTTATATGCTCCCATGGCATAACTTAAAACCCTTGCCCTGGGGGTTTTAGGGGGATTGTCATCCTCAAAGACCTAATTTCTAAAATTTTCAACTATTTTGAACAAAATGGCTATCTCAAAATTTTGATTGGATATGTTTTGGGAAAAGTTAGGCGTGAGAGGGGGGTTAGTTGCCCTCCAATCATTTTTGACTATTAAAAAGGGCACTAACCCTTTGAATTTCCAACCGAATGAGTCCTTTTTGAAGTTTCTACGACAAAGCTCTCTATACAAACCTTATATGCCCCCAGGGCATAAATTACAGCCCCTGCCCTGAGGATTGTAGGGGGAGTGTCCTCCTCAAAAGCACAATTTCTATCTGGAAATCAACTATGTAGAACAAAATGGCTATCCCAGAATTTTGATTGGATATGTTCGAGGAAATGGTGGGTGTGGAAGGGATATTAGTTGCCTTCCAATCACTTTTGACCCTTAAAAAGAGCAGTAGAAGTCTCAATTTTCAATCGAACGAGCCCCTTTGAAGCTTATACGACAACCCCTTCCATATGAAGCACTACTACTACTACTAACAACTCACCGTAGCACCAAGCCGCCTGTGGCCAACACAGCTACGTACGCTCCTCCTCCACCCCAATCTATTCAAAGCCTCCCTTTTTACACCCGCCCACGAAGTTCCCGTTTCCTTTAAATCTTTCTTTATGACGTCTTCCAACCCCAGACGGGGACGACCTGCTTTCCGTTTAGCCCTAGATGGTTGGCCGAAAAGAAAAATCTTCGGCAATCTGTCATCCTTCATCCGCACAACGTGCCCTAGCCACCTCAAGCTTTCTTTCATTATAGCCCTAGAGAGCGGTATTGAACCACATTTTTCGTATAGCCTATTGTTTGAAATACGGTCAGTCAGCCGGGTACCCAGAACAATCCTAAAGCAATTTTTCTGGAAAACATCTAGCAAATCTTCATCCGCTTTTCGGAGCGTCCATGCTTCAGAGCCATATTTGACCACTGTCATCACTGTAGCTTCTAATATTCTAATCTTCCATATGAAATGCCTCTGGGAAACAAAAATAAATAAATAAATAATAAAATCATAGGTAGCGCACTAGCGCTACCTAAGTAAAGAACGATGTTGGCACAATGTCTTATTGTTTTTTTTTCTTTTTCCATACCAGGGCATTTCGTATCGAAGGAGTTGTCGTAGAAACTTCGAAAAGGGCTCACTTGATTGGAAATTGAAGTGGCTAGTACCCTTTTTAATAATCGACAGCGATTGGAGTGCAACTAGCCCACGCCTATGATTCCCCAAACACATCCAATGAAAATATTGAGATAGCCATTTTTTCAGCGTAGTTGATTTCCAGATAGAAAATATGTTTTTGAGGAGGAGTATCCCCCACAACCCTCAGGTCAAGGGTTTTAGGTTATGCCGTGGGGGCATATAAGAACAATGTTGGCACAATGTATTATTTTTTTCCTTTAGACCAGGGCATTTCGTATCAAAGAAGTTGTCGTAGAAACTTCAAAAAGAGCTCATTCAATTGGAAATTGGAGTGGCTTGTGCTCTTTTTAATAGTCGAAAGTGACTGGAAGGCAACTAACACCTCTTCCAAGCCCACTATTTCCCAAAACATATCTAATCAAAATTTTGAGATATCCGTTTTTTACAGCGTAGTTGATTTCCAGATAGAAAATATGTTTTTGAGGAGGTCACTCCCCCACAACCCTATGGCAAGGGTTTTAAGTTATGCCCTGTGGGCATATAAGGTTTTTATAGAAGGCGTTGTCGTAGAAACTTGAAAAAGGGCTCTTTCGATTGAAAACTCAAAGGGCTAGAGCCCTTTTAAATATTCGAAAGTGATTGGAGGGTAACTAACCCTCCTCTGACGCCCACTTTTTCCCCAAACACATCCAATCAAAATTTTGAGATAACCATTTTATTCAACGTAGTTTTAAGTTCTGGAAATTAGGTCTTTGAGGATGACAAACCCCCACAGCCCTCAGGGCAAGGGTTTTAAGTTACGCCCGAGGGGTATATAGGGTTTTTATGGAACGCGTTGTCGTAGAAACTTCAAAAAGGGCTCATTCGATTGGAAATTAAAGTGGCTAGTGCCATTTTTAATAGTCGAAAGTGATTGGAAGGTAACTAACACCCACCTACCATCAATAACGCCCACCATTTCCCCAAACAAATACAATAAAAATTTTGAGATAGCCATTTTGTTCCACGCAGGTTAAAGTTCAGGAAATTATACCTTTGAGCATGACAGTCCCCCCTAAGTCTTCGGGGCAAGGGTTATAAATTATGCCCTGGAGGAATATAAGGTTTTTATTGAAATCTTTGTAGTAGAAACTTGAAAAAGGGCTCATTCGATTGGAATTTCAAAGGGCTAGTGCCCTTTTTAATCGTCAAAAGTGATTTGAGGGCAACTAACCCCCCTCTCATGCATCCCTTTTCCCCGAAAACATCCAATCAAAATTTTTAGATAGCCATTTTATTCAACGTAGTTAAAAGTGTTGAAAATTAGGTCTTTAAGAATGACAACCCCTCCCGCCCCCCCAATTCCTTAATATTTTATTGAAAACGTTGTCGTAGAAACTTCAAAAGGGCTCATTCAATTGAAAGTTAAAAGGGCTAGTGCCTGGTTTAATAGTTGAATGTGATTGGAGAGTGACTAACGCCCCTCTCACACCCACCATTTACCCAAACCCAACCAATCAAAATTTTGAGATATCCATTTTGTTCAACGTAGTTGAAAGTTTGGGAAATTAGGTCTTTTAGGATGAAAACCCCCTCTGAGCCCTCAGTGCAAGGGTTGTAAGTTATGCCCTGGGGGCATATAAGTTTTATTTAGAAAGTTGTTGCAAAAATTTCAAAAAGGGCTCATTTGATTGGAAATTGAAACTGCCCTTTTTAATAGTCGAAAGTGGTCGGAGAGTAATTAACCCCCCTCTCAAGCCCACCATTTCCCCAAAAACATTCCATCAAAGTATAGAGATAGCCATTCTGTTCAAAGTAGTTGAAAGTTCTGGAAATTATGTATTTAAGGATGACAAACCCCCCAGAGCCCCCAGGGCAAAAGGTTGCAAGTAATGCCCTGGGGACATATAAGGTTTTTTATGGATAGAGTTGTCGTAAAACTTCAAAAAGGGCTCATTCAAATGTAAATTGAGAGGGCTAGTGCCCTTTTTAATAGTCAATAGTGATTGGAGGGTAAGCAACCCCCCTCTCACGCCCAACATTCCTCCGAACACATCCAATCAAAATTTTCAGATAACCATTTTGTTCAACGTAGTAGAAAGATCTGGAAATTAGGTCTTTGAGAGTGACAACCCCCCCCCCCCAACCCTCAGGGCAAGGGTTTGTAAGTTATAGCCTTCGGCATATAAGGTTTTTATTGAAAGTATTGTCGTAGAAACTTCAAAAGGGCTCATTTGATTGGAAATTGAGAAGGGCTAGCGCCATTTTTAATAGTTGAAAGTGATAGGAAAACGACTAACGCTCCTCTCACGTCCAATATTTCCCGAAACACATCCAATCAAAATTTTGAGATAGCCATTTTGTTTAACGTAGTTGAAAGTTCTTGAAATTAGGTCTTAGAGGATGACAACCACCCTAACAGCCGTTAGGGTTAGGGTTTTAATTTATGGCTTTTATGCTCATTAGATTGGAAATCGAAAGGCCTACTGCCCTTTTAAATAGTCAAAACTTATTGGAAGGCTTGACATTTTATAGTAAAGATCGATGTGGGTATAATGTATTATTTTGTTGTTGTTGTTGTTATTGTTTAGACCAGGGCATTTCATATCGAAGGAGTTGTAATGGGAACTTCGAAAAGGGCTCATTCGATCAAAAATAGAAAGGGCTGATGCCCTTTTTAATAGTCGAAAGTGATTGGAGGGCAACTAATCCTCCTTCCACATCCACCCTCTCATTTGCCCATTATGTTTAGAAACTAAATGTTGCCTTAAGAATAAATCAAAATGCACTGTGTTAAGGTTAATTCCCAATAAGGCATCTCATCAGTATCCCAAGCACGACCGAGGGTATTATGTTAAAACTTTCGGAGCTACTTCTGCTCTTAAAATTTAACCAAATCGAAATAGCGTAAGTGTATCCAAGCTATCAAAGAAAGTAAAAAGATCTTTTTGCAAATGCTATCAAGTTTTCTATTTCAGGTAAACTAGAGGAGGTATGAAACTAAATTAAACACTACTTTTTGTGTCCAGATTTTTAAAAGGGTGTATTTTGTTAAAAATTGCTGAAAATTTTTCTCCAGCATACAAATAGCAGGCCAAACTATAAAGTCTTAAAAAAACGAAGAGATTTTAAGTGTTATTTTTCCCCTGAAAAGACTATGTCAATATAAAACGAACAGAAATTAATTAAAAAAAAAACCTTTTTCCACAAAATAAGTTTTTCAAAGAAAAGTAAAGAAGTCCATTAAACAAAACATGAGCAAAAATAAAATCAAATAATCTACCAAGCGTGAAGCTACCACAAATCAGCATCCATAAATAAATGAAACCCAAAACGATCAGAAATTACAATAAATTACCGAGTCAAACTCAAAACGAGCAGAAATTTACATAAGTTTGGCTCAAAACCCCTATGCCTTCCCAAGGCCAGAGCATAATTTGCACTTTACTGAAAAAAAATATAAATGTTTTTACTTTTATAACTTTAATAAATCAAACAATATTAACATCTTGATTACTACATATCAGTATATGTATATTAAACTGACAATGCAAATTTATTTTTATTTTTTCAGTGCAAATTATGTTCTGCCCTTGGGAAGGCATAGGGGTTTTGAGCCCAACTTATGTTGAGGTTTTTATAGATATTGATGTTGTAGAAAATTCAAAAGTGCTCATTCGACTGGAAATTAGAAGGGCTTGTGCCCATTTTAATTGCCGAAAGTGATTTGATAAAAATTAACACTCCTCTCACACCAACCGTTTCCCCTAACACATCCAATCAAAATTTTGAGATAGCTATTTTGTTTGACGTAGTTAAAAAGGCCAGAAATTATGTTTTTGAGGACGAAACTCCCCCATTTACCTCGGGGCGAGGGTTGTAGGGTTTTTTTTATAGAAAGCGTTGTCGTAAAAACTTCAAAAAGGAATCATTCGATTGAAAATTGAAACGGCTAGTGCCCTTTTTAATAGTCGAAAGTGATTGAAGGGCAAGTAACCCCCCTCTCACGCCCACCATTTCCCCAAAAACATCTAATCAAAATTTTGAGATAGTCATTTTGATGAACGTAATTAAAAGGTCCAGAAATTATGTCTTTGAGGATGACAACCCCTTCACAGCCCTCAGGGCAAGGGTTGTAAGTTATACCCTGGGGCATATAAGGTTTTTATAAAAACCGTTGTTGTAGAAATTTCAAAAAGGGCTCATTCGATTGGAAATTGAAAGGGCTAGTGCCATTTTTAATAGTCGGAAGTGATTGGAGGACAACTAACCCCCCTCTCACGCCCAACATTTCCCCAAACACATCCAATCAAAAATTTCGAGATAGAAATTTTCTCCTACGTAGTTGAAAGTTCTGGAAATTAGGTCTTTGAGGATGACACCCCCCCCAGCCCTGATGGCAAGGGTTGTAAGCTATGCCCTGGATGCATATAAGGTTTTTATTGAAAGCGTTGTTGTAAAAAACTTCAAAAAGGCTCATTCGACTGGTAATTAAAAGGGTTAGTGCCTTTTTTAATAGTTGAAAGTGATTGAATAGCAACTAACGCCCGTCTCACACACATCATTTCCCCTAACACTTCTAATCAAAATTTTGAAATAGCCATTTTGTTTAACGTACTCTAAAGTTCTGGAAATTAGGTCTTTGAGGATGACAACCCTCTCACAGTCCTCAGGGTAGGGGTTGTAATTTATGCCTTGGGGGCATATAAGGTGTTTATAGAAAGTGTTGTCGTAGAAACTGAAAAAGTACTCGCCCGATTGGAAATTGAAAGGGCTAGTGCCCTTTTTAATAGTCGAAAGTGATAGGAAGGCTTGACATTTTCAAAGGCAAGTCTTTAGCGTTGCTTATAGTAAAGGCCATAGGGCTCCAATGTTTTATAAATTTTTTTCCCATAGGCGCATCATATGGAAGGGTTCGACATATAAACTTCAAAGGGGGCTCGTTTGATTGGAAATCAAGAGTTCTAGTGCCCGTTTTAAGGGTCAAAAGTTATTGGAAGGCAAAGAACACCCCTTCCACGCCCACCATTTCCCCAAACACATCCAATCACAATTGTGAAATAGTCATTTTGTTCTACGCAGTTGATTTCCAGATAGAAATTCTTTTTTTGAGGAGGACACTCCCCGCGGCCCTCAGGGCAAGGGTTGTAAGTTATGCAATTGGGGCATATAAGCTTTTTATAGAAAAATTTGTCACAGGAACTTCAAAAAGGGCTAATTCGATAGGAAATTCAAAGGGCTAGTGCCCTTTTTAATAGCAGAAAGATTTTAATAGCCCACCTTTTCCTAGCCTTTTTCCCACTTTTTTTCCACTTTTTAATAGCCACTTTTTCCTTTTTAATAGCCTTTTTAATAGCCCACCTTTTCCCTAAGCAAATCCAACCAAAATTTTGATATAGCCATTTTGTTCAACGTGGTTGAATATTCTGGAAATTGGGTCTTTGAGGATGACAAACCCCACAGCCCTCAGGGCAAGGGCTGTAAGTTGTGCCGTTGGGGCATATAAGGTTTTTATAGAAAGCGTTGTCGTAGAAACTTCAAAAGGGGCTAATTCCATCGGAAATTTAAATGGCTATGGCCCTTTTTAATAGTCGGAAGTGATTGGAAGGCAACTAATACCCCTTGCATGCCCACCGTTTCCAGAAACACATCCAATCAAAATTTTGAGATAGCCATTTTGTTCAACGTAGTTGAAAGTTCAGGAAATTATATCTTTGAGCATGACACTTCCCCCCCCCCAAGGTCTTCAGGGCAAGGGTTATAAGTTATGTCCTGGGGACATATATGGCTCTTATGGAAAGAATGCTCGTATAATTTTCAGAGAGTGCTCATTTCATTGAAAATTGAAAGTTCTAGTTCACTTTTTAAGCGTCGAAAGATATCGGAGGGTAACCAGCCCTCCCCCCCCCCAACGGCCTTTTTCCCAAATCCATCAGATAAAAATTTTGAGATGGCCATTTTGTTAAAAATAGGTCAAAGATCATATAACAAAACTCTGGTCTCGACAAACCCCCCAGGGGCCCGGGAGCAGGCGTTATAAGTTATGCTCTTGGCGCATATATAGTTCTTATGGAAGGGATGCTCGTATAAACTACAAAGAGGGCTAATTTGATTGGAAATTGAAAGTTCTAGTTTACTTTTTAAGAGTCAAAAGAGACTGTAGGGCACCTAGCCCCCCCCCCCCCCTCCACGCCCTTTTTTTCGCAAACCCATCTGATAAGAAGTTTGAGATAGCCATTTTTAAAAAAGTAGTTCAAAGACCATATAACCAGAACTCCAAGGTTGACACAGCCCCCCCAGGGCCCGAAGGCAGGCGTTGTAAAATATTCCCTAGGGGAATATATGGTTCTTATGGAAAGGATGCTCGTAAAAACATCAGAGAGAGATAATTTGATTTGAAATTAAAAGTTCTAGTTCAGTTTTGAGAGTCAATAGAGATTAAAGGGCTACTAGACCCCTCCCCTTTTTTTCCGAATGCATCCAACAAAAATTTTTAGATAGCCATTAAGTTAGAAATTATTCCAAATTCAGATAAAAAAAACTAAGGTGTTGACACAACCCCCCAGGGCCGGGGGGCAGGAATTTTAAGTTATGCCCTGGGAAATATTGGGTTCTTATGAAAGGGATACTCGTATAAACTTCAGATAGGGTTAATTTGATTGGGAATTGAAAGTTCAAGTTTCCTTTTTAATAGCCAAAAGAGATCCGAGCCCTCAAAAATGTAGTAGAAAGGACAGCTAATTAAAGAGCATAAAGTTCTGTCTTTTATGAAACTAATGTATAGTAGTAAACGGTGCTGTGAACTTGAAATTCTTTGTCTTCGTCCCAGTTCATCTTTCTCACTTGTTTCGTCGAAATTGTTGTAGAAAGGATGACTAATTAAAGAGCATAAAGTTATATCTCTTATGAAACTAATACATAGTAGTAAACGGTGCTGTGTACTTGAAATAGTTTGTCTTCGTCTCAATTCGTCATTCGTATTTAACACTTGTTTCGCCGAAATTCTTGTAGAAGGGATGGCTAATTAAAGAGCATAAAGTTCTGTCTTTTATGAAACTAATGTATAGTAGTAAACGGTGCTATGAATTTGAAATTGTTTCTCTTCGTCTCACTTCATCTTTCTCACTTGTTTCGCCGAAATTGTTGTAAAAAGGACGGCTAATTAAAGAGCATAAGGTTCTGTCTTTTATGAAGCTAATGTATAGTAGTAAACGGTGCTGTGAACTTGAAATTGTTTGTCTTTGTCTCAGATCATCTTTCTCACTTGTTTCACCGAAATTGTTGTAGAAAGGACGGCTAATTAAAGAGCATAAAGTTGTTTCTTTTATGAAAATAATTTATAGTAGTAAACGGTGCTGTGAACTTGAAATTGTTGGTCTTCGTCTAAGTTCATCTTTCTCACTTGTTTCGCCGAAATTGTAGCAGAAAGGACGGCTAAATAAAGAGCATAAAGTTCTGTCTTTTATGAAACTAATGTATAGAAGTAAATGGTGCTGTGTACTTGAAATAGTTTGTCTTCGTCTCAGTTCATGTTTCTTACTTGTTTCACCAAAATTCTTGTAGAAAGGACGGCTAATTAAAGAGCATAAAGTTCTGTCTTTTATTAAACTAATGTATAGTAGTAAACGGTGGTGTGAACTTGAAAGTGTTTGTCTTCGTCTCAGTTCATCTTTCTCACTTGTTTCACCGAAATTGTTGTAGAAAGGACGGCTAATTAAAGACCATAAAGTTCTGTCTTTTATGAAACTAATGTATAGAAGTAAACGGTGCTGTGCACTTGAAATAGTTTGTCTTCGTATCAGTTCATCTTTCTCACTTGTTTCGCCAAAATGGTTGTAGAAAGGGCGGCTAATTAAAGAGCATAAAATTCTGTCTTTTATGAAGCTAATGTATAGTAGTAAACGGTGCTATGAACTTGAACTTGTTTGTCTTTGTCTCATTTCATCTATCTCACTTGTTTATCCGAAATTGTTGTAGAAAAGACGGCTAATTGAAGAGCATAAAGTTTTGTCTTTTATGAAACTAATGTATAGTAGTAAACGGTGCTGTGAACTTGAAATTTTTTGTTATCGTCTCAGTTCATCCTTATCACTTGTTTCGCCGAAATTGTTATAGAAAGGATGACTAATTAAAGAGCATAAAGTTCTGTCTTTTATGAAGCTAATTTATAGTAGTAAACGGCGCTGTGACCTTGAAATTGTTTCGCTTCGTCTCAGATCATCTTTCTCACTTGTTTCACCGAAATTGTTGTAGAAAGGACGGCTAATTAAAGAGCATAAAGTTATTTCTTTTATGAAACTAATGTATAGTAGTAAACGGTGCTGTGAACTTGAAATTGTTGGTCTTCGCCTAAGTTCATCTTTCTCACTTGTTTAGCAGAAATTGTAGTAGAAAGGACGGCTAAATAAAGAGCATAACGTTTTGTCTTTTACGAAACTAATGTATAGAAGTAAATGGTTTTGTGTTCTTGAAACTGTTTGTCTTCGTCTCAGTTCATCTTTCTCACTTGTTTCGCCAAAATGGTTGTAGAAAAGACGGCTAATTAAAGAGAATAAAGTTCTGTCTTTTATGAAACTAATGTATAGTAGTAAATGGTGTTGTGTTCTTGAAACTGTTTGTCTTCGTCTCAGTTCATCTTTCTCACTTGTTTCGCCAAAATGGTTGTAGAAAAGACGGCTAATTAAAAAGAATAAAGTTCTGTCTTTTATGAAACTAATGTATAGTAGTAAACGGTGCTGTGTACTTTAAAGTTTGTCTTCGTCTCAGTTCATCTTTCTCACTTGTTTCGCCAAAATGGTTGTAGAAAAGACGGCTAATTAAAGAGAATAAAGTTCTGTCTTTTATGAAACTAATGTATAGTAGTAAACGGTTCTGTGTACTTTAATAGTTTGTCTTCGTCTCAGTTCATCTTTCTCACTTGTTTCGCCAAAATGGTTGTAGAAAAGACGGCTAATTAAAGAGAATAAAGTTCTGTCTTTTATGAAACTAATGTATAGTAGTAAACGATGCTGTGCACTTGAAATAGTTCGTCTTCATCTCAGTTCATCTTTCTTACTGTTTCACCGAAATTCTTGTAGAAAGGACGGCTAATTAAAGAGCATAAAGTTCTGTCTTTTATGAAACTAATGTATAGAAGTAAACGGTGCTGTGTACTTTAAATAGTTTGTCTTCGTATCAGTTCATCTTTCTCACTTGTTTCGCCAAAATGGTTGTAGAAAGGGCGGCTAATTAAAGAGCATAAAGTTCTGTCTTATATGAAACTAATGTATAGTAGTAGACGGTGCTGTGAACTTGAAATTGTTTGTCTTCGTCTCAGTTCATCTTTCTTAGTTGTTCCACTGAAATTCTTGTAGAAAGGACGGCTAATTAGAGAGCATAAAGTTCTGTCTTTTATTAAACTAATTTATAGTAGTAAACGGTGGTGTAAACTTGTAACTGTTTGTCTTCGTCTCAGTTCATCTTTCTCACTTGTTTCGCTGAAATTGTTGTAGAAAGGACGGCTAATTAAAAAGCATAAAGTTTAGTCTTTTATGAAACTAATTTATAGAAGTAAACGGTGCTGTGTACTTTAAATAGTTTGTCTTCGTCTCAGTTCATCTTTCTCACTTGTTTCGCCAAAATGGTTGTAGAAAAGACGGCTAATTAAAGAGAATAAAGTTCTGTCTTTTATGAAACTAATGTATAGTAGTAAACGGTGCTCTGTACTTAAAATAGTTTGTCTTCGTCTCAGTTCATCTTCTCACCTGTTTTGCTAAAATTGTTGAAGAAAAGATGGCTAATTAAAGAGCATAAAGTTCTGTCTTTTATGAAAATAATGTATAGTAGTAAACGGTACTGTGTACTTGAAATAGTTTGTCTTCGTCTCAGTTCATCTTTCTCACTTGTTTCACCGAAATTCTTGTAGAAAAGACGGCTAATTAAAGAGCATAAAGTTTTGTCTTTTATGAAACTAATGTATAGAAGTAAACGGTGCTGTGTACTTTAAATAGTTTGTCTTCGTATCAGTTCATCTTTCTCACTTGTTTCACTGAAATTCTTGTAGGAAGGACGGCTAATTAAAGAGCATAAGGTTTGGTCTTTTATGAAACTAATGTATAGTAGTAAACGGTTCTGTGAACTTGAAATTATTTGTCTTCGTCTCAGTTCATCTTTCTTACTTGTTTCAGTAGGAAGGCCATAACGACACCTGTACGACACCACTGCTGCCATCTATAATTTAGTCTAACTCTGACCCCACACCATATATGGGCATAGACTCCCTAGGGGAAATGGATTTCCGAGAAATTGATTGCGTAACCTAACCTAACCTCATGAGCTCGTGACATGACACCATATATGGGCATAGACTCCCTAGGGGAAATGGATTTCCGAGAAATTGATTGCGTAACCTAACCTAACCTCATGAGTTCCGGAAAGAACACCATATATGGGCATAGACTCCCTAGGGGAAATGGATTTCCGAGAAATTGATTGCTAAACCTAACCTAATCTCATGAGCTCGTGGCATGACACCATATATGGGCATAGAATCCCTAGGGGAAATGCATTTCCGAGAAATGGATTGCGTAATCGAAGGGGAACTAAATTTCCGAGAAATTGATTGCATAATTGGTGGGGAGAATGTTTTGATCCGATAACGGGAAACATGATCACGTGTCTCCTTTTAAACCAATCAGAGGGCTGGTTACATATTAGCGGGAGAGGATTGCAGAGAAATTGATTACATAATCTCTCGGGCCTATATAATTTATTCATTTTTTTATGGTTTTTGTCACAGAGAATGAAAAACAGGATTTTCCTCACTTTGATGTATTTTGATGGTATATTAATGTCTAATGGATGATGTCAAGGTCGATTTATTTGTTGTTGTTGTTTGGCCTAGTGTAATGACACGAGGGGTGATTTACATAATCAATGTGGAATGTATTGATCTAGGGGAAGAGAATTTCCGGGAACTTGATTTACATAATCGGTGGGGAGAATGTTTTGATCCAGGAATGGGAAACCGGAAGTACATGCCTCCTTCTAAGCCAATCACAGAGTCGGTTACATCTCTTTCTAAGCCAATTAGAGAGTCGGTTACATCTCCTTCTAAGCCAATCAGAGAGTCGCTTACATATGGTTTCCCATTACATCGCAATTCGCCCTTGAGATTTCGCATATAACGGACATGCATTGTGATTAAACATTCAGAAAGTTTCAGGACATAATGGATAAAACAACAAATATTATTGATGAGCTAGAAGCCTTGGCTACAGCGATTTACATTGTGAGTTCTGTTTAGTACATTTTCATTGTTTATTTTCAAATAAAATCATTTTCCTTGGTCACCCTCCAGTAAATTCAAGGTATACCCCCCCCCCCACAATACAAACTCCACTATATATTTTTTATACTCACTAGAAAGCTTAAAATATGTTCTTTTTTACCTAGTAAACCCCAATCCTCCCTTCCCCCTCCCCTCCCCATGTTTCTGACTTTAATTCTACCAATTGGAAATAACTCTGTTTTGATCTCTCTCTTTGACAGGCAACTTCCGTTAACTCTTAGCTATTAAGCCGCCCGCTAACTTGGCATAAAAATATTTTCCGCAATGATTTAATTAGCTGTCACCCGTTTTAAAACACATCCGCTTTTCTCAAACCATTACGTTAACGGTTTAACTTAAGGGATGATCAACAGATCAAAAAGGATTGTTTTTCCCCCGTCAAATTAAAACACTTTCAAACAAAAAAGAGATTGCAATAATTAAGATAGGCCTACGCAACCTGTATGTGGAGGAGTGAAACGAGCTATTCCCCAAAAATAATTGCTAACTAATATTTTTTAGGACATTGCTGAAAAGGGGGGAGGGGGACTTCATTGTGAGAAATGCTTTCTAGACAAAATTATGGCTAGGTTAGGTTATGGGCGTACTAATTTTTATTCTGTGAAAAAGGGGAAAATTATTTCAATACTAACTTTTTCTCTTCTTTTTAAGGACATTTATGATGAATGTGCGCCTCCACCTGTAAAGAGAGCAAGGGAGGGTGCGGCAGCCCCACAGCACGCCAGCCACTGGTTGGAGAACCCTGCTGCCACATCGGTGCAAGCCCGTAACATCGCCGACCCGTCCACTCTCCATCATGCATTGCCTGAGCCTTCAAGAGCTGCCCCACCTACACAAGGTCAGGAGGTGGCCCTCCAGCATGCTTCGCCAGGGCCTTCAGGCACTCAACTGCAGCCGGGATATAAAAATGGGAGCATTTTTTTGCCTAACTTATAGAAATATCTAAACAAACCACATTTTTCATCGCTGTAAAAGTGTGTGTGTGTGTCTCAGAGATATTAAAATATTAACCCCCCACCCCAACCATTGTTTTAAATTTCTGTGCCCCCCCCCTCCCTGAGAAATATCTAAATATAATGTATTTTTTTTGCTTGCTTGTCAAAGAAACCACTCTTTTTTCTAATCTTTCCTATTTTCTCTGCCCACTGTAGATATTTTCGCTATCTCTTCAACCTCATAATAATATTTTTCGTTAATTTCTAGTCAGTTACTGATAGAACTAGATTCTTTTGATTTCAAAATGCTATATTCCTCTAGAATATTATAGTTTATCGTTTTCAGGGGGCGGTCGCTGTGGCGACCGGGAAGTGCAGGCCTACGCAACCTGTATGTGGAGGAGTGAAACGAGTTATTCCCCAAAAATAATTGCTAACAAATATTTTTTAGGACATTGCTGAAAAGGGGGGAGGGGGACTTCATTGTGATAAATGCTTTCTAGACAAAATTTTGCCTAGGGTAGGTTATGGGCGTACTAATTTTTATTCTGTGAAAAAGGGGAAAATTATTTCAATACTAACTTTTTTCTCTTCTTTTTAAGGCAAATTATGAAGAATGTATGGCCCATCCACCTATAAAGAGAGCAAGGGAGGGTTAAGCAGCCCCACAGCACGCCAACCACTGGTTGGATAACCCTGCTGCAACATCGGTGCAAGCCCGTAACATCGCCGACCCGTCAACTCTCCATCATACATTGCCTGGGCCTTCAAGAGCTGCCCCAACTACACAAGGTCAGGAGTTGGCCCTCCAGCATGCTTCTCCAGGGCCTTCAGGCACTCAACTGCAGCCGGGTTATAAAAATGGGAGCATTTTTTACCTAACTTATAGAAATATCTAAACAAACCCATTTTTCATCGCTGTAAAAGTGTGTGTGTGTCTCTTACTTACTTGACTTAAGGCTCCTGCCGAGGGTTTGGCGTAGAGAACGATGAGACTAGGCGCCTCCAGGTTGACCTATCGCTTGCCAGGATCGCAGCTTCTTCCACCGGGATGTGGGCTTGGGTGAGGAATTCATCGGCTTTGTCTTTCCACCTAGTGTGTGGGCGTCCTCTGGGTCGTTTCCATCCGTGTAGGGTGGGATCGAAGTCAAATGTGACCCGTGCTGGGGCGTCACGTGGCATGCGAAGGAGGTGGCCGTACCACCGAACAGTACGCTGGGCAAGCTGCGTTGAGAAAGGAGTTTGATCCGTACGTGATAGGAGAGTCTGGTTGCTAACGAGGTCAGTCCAGTGAAGTCTTTCGATTCTTCGGAGATGTTTCGTCTGAGCGACATCGACGGCGCTGAGGATAGATTTGGCAGCTGGCCACGTATCCGCTTCATACAGCAGGACGGTGCTGACTGACGCATTGTAGATGCGCATTTTGGTAAATCGGCTTATGTTTGGCTTTCGCCAGATGCTGCTAAGCCTCCCAACAAGTGCTGAAGCCTTGGCAATTCGAGATGTAAGCTCTTTTGTGATCAAGCCATCATTCGACAGAAAAGATCCCAGGTAAGTGAAGTCTTCAACCTGTGTGTGTCTCAGAGATATTAAAATATTAACCCCCCCCCCCCCCGCCCAAACCATTGTTTTAAATTTCTCTGCTCCCCCCTCCCTGAGAGATATCTAAATATAATGTAAGTTTTTTTTGCTTGCTTGTCAAAGAAACCACTCTTTTTTCTAATCTTTCCTATTTTCTCTGCCCACTGTAGGCATCTTCGCTCGCTATTTTTCAGGCTCATAATAATATTGTTCGTTAATTTCTAGTCAATTACTGATAGAACTAGTTTCTTTTTATCTCAAAATGCTATTTTTCGCTAGAATATTATAGTTTATCGTATACAGGGGGGCGGTCGCTGTGGTGGCCTGGAAGCACCGCGGGGCCCGGGAAGTGCCGCAGGGCCAACTGGGGCAGGCCAGGGGTGTGTTGGAGGGGGGCATTAAATAGTGGAAATGGCTCTGCCTTGCACGCATACACACACACACATTGAAAATTGATGGCGTTATAAACTGCTTTTATTTAAACACAATTCTCTAACGGAAAGAGTTGTGGGGTTATCAAGTAAAGACCGTGGTTTTTTTTTTCAATGCAGATAAAGAGTATTAATATTAATTTTTGTTTGAGGAGTTGTTTGAACAAAATCAAAACCTTCTATGTCATCTTTTAGATTGTATTAAGTTGGAACTTTCAGAATATATAGAGTAGGGAACCAAATGCTACTGCTAAGCAGCACGTTTTTAAATAATAATCCAATTTTTTAAAAATAGGGTGATTTAGACACTTTGAAAATGAGCTATTTTTTCATTTATAGGTTGTTCTGGTTCCATACTCGCCATCTCCCCCCTGCTCGTCAGTTGGAGAAGGAGAGGATGCGCCTATGGAGCTCTACAACAATGAAATGTCACAGCTGGGTATCGTTAATTCACTTGTAATTCCTGATAACATTGATGAGTTTTTAACTGATTTTTTTTTAATGTTGATAATAGCACAGTTGAGCAGGGGGACTTGAGTCCAAACACACTACAAATTTAGAGGATTTTTCCAATTAATTAACAGGGAACCCTCCCCCCACTGATAACATACTTCCACTTCAATCGAATGAAGTGCCTTCCCATAGCCCTATTATTGAACAATGTGGGGGGAGGGGTGGTGATAATAATATAAAAGAGGAGGAGGCGGGGGAGGATAATATCCAATTTACGACATTTCCCGAGTTTCAACTCACAGATACAATTTTAAATACAATAGTTGTCTACACTGCAACCTTTGGAGACCGATTTAATTCGCTTTTGTGTGGTAATTTTGTGTTTGACCCTGTAGAAATTATTCATGACTATGTAGATAGAATTCATGCACTGCTAGAGAATCAAATTCAATTGTGGGGAGGAGGAGGTAGGGATTCAATTAAGGTTTCTATTGTTTTAAAGGTGTTTTATTTAAATGAGGGAAAAAGTAAGGTTTACCATCATTATGTACACACCGAGATGCGACTGGTCTATCCAAATTTAGAGAATTATGAGGGTGTTTTTTCTGAGTGGATAGGTCATATTATTACGCATCTCGAGAATTATACCGAAAATGGGAGAGGGTCTGTAGTTCTTTATGTTGAAAATTTAAGCGTTAATATTTGTAAATTTAAGAAAGATTTTATTTTGAGAGGGGGGCAGGTGGGGGAAGGGCAATAATTTTAAAATATAATCGCGATCTAGAAGGATGTAAAGGTGTCCAGCGAATCTGTTTTGAAACCGATCAAAAATGTTTCAAGTACGCTTTCCCCATATCAGCATTCGAGCCTCTAGCACGTGACGCTACCAAGACGAATTTAGGTCACTGGGCTGTACATGGGAAGGAGGGGTCCGATTTTCCCATTGTAGATTTCACTTGTTTAGATGGAAAATACCCAGTAACGCTCAGGTCTATTGATATTTTTGAAAGGGCCAATGCCCATTTAAATATTGGCGTTACTGTGGTTCAGTATGAAACTGAATTTGAAGATGGGGTTCGTTCAAAAAAGAAGGGGGTGGTGTTCCCAGTAAGGGATCCGTCGATTGAATTGGTTAAACACTGGTTTTGGTTGTTGTACACACCACCATCTAGTGACCTAGCCAATTCAATTGGCCATTTCAATCCGATTACAGATATTAGTAGAGTTCTGGGGGACGGTAACACTAGGGGGTACGTTTCTACTGTCCGACATGCCTCTCTCGATTTTGGACAGATTTAAAGTTGCAAAATCATATGAAGAACTGTAGACGGCATGACTACCAGTCAGTGGAAACGGTTTCAGGGGATAGGGCTATTTTACGTTTTAAAAATTTTCAAAACACCCTCCTCCAGAGCAATAAAATCTCGTTGGATTGTGAATCGAAGCTGGTGGAAGTGAACGATCCTCGATTTCCAAACCGAATCAAAGAACATCAAGCTATTGCAGTGTCCTACGCCCACGCAAAAAGAGACCGTTCTAACACTATGTAGCTGTTAGAAATAGTTGAAACACTGGATGAGGAAGAGTGCATGATCAAGGCACTGACTAAATTAATTGGCAAAGCTAATGGCCCTATTTCTCGTTTGAGAAATACGCATTACCCTATGGTGCTGTCTGCAGAGGATCATCTCGCGATTAAAAATCAAAAAATATGTTAGGTTTGTAAGGGGGAGTTTGAAGAGGGGGATAAGGGGGCTAAAGAGAAAAGAGGGGGGAGGGGGAAAGTCAGAGACCACAATCACTTGTGGCAGGAAATATTCTCTGGGGGTAGTAAGTTTAGAGGGGTACGCATTAATCGTGTAACATAAACGTTAGCCAGCAGTTTTTTATTCCAGTTTTTATTCATAATTCAAATTATGATTTAAAGTTTATTTTACCAGCACTGGCACATATGCACAGGGAGGGAGGGGGAGTAGATAGTCCATGGGTAAATAATTCATTTACCTATAACATCATTCCCAAATCGGCCGAGAAGTTGGTGCTTCTCGAGTTGAAATTGCAGGTAATAAATAATGGGCATACGTGCTGGAATAAAATCAGGTTTTTAGATTCCTTTAGTTTTTTCCAAGGGCATTGAGTCAATTGATTCAAGTGCAGAAAAGTGACAATTTTGATAGCTTTCCTTTGCTTAAACAGCACTTTCCAGACAGTGAAATGTATGACCTATTGACCTGTAAAGGTGTATACACATACGACTATTACTGTTCTGGCGCTCGCTTAAGCGAGGTGAAACTACCTCCAATTGAAGCTTTCTATAATTCACTCACCAACAGTGAATGCACAGCCGAGGAATATGAGTTTGCCAAGAAGGTGTGGTCTAAGGGGAATTGTAAAAATGGGTGGGATCATTGTAGACTGTACTTGGCCAGTGACGTTTTAACTCTGTTAGACATAGTCTGTAAGAACACAGACCAAATCTATTCAGAGTTTGGACTAGATATAGGCTATTATTTTTCCACACCACATTTGGTGATGGACTTGATTTTAAAAATTAGTAGGGAGGAAATAGGTCTAATCACCGACGTGGATCAACACCTTTTTGTAGAAAGATCAATGAGGGGTGGGTATGTGTTTTATGTGGATCGCGTCTTGACAACCGATCCACGCGGACAAAACACCGGTGCAAAGTCAAATGCAGTGTTCTTGGACATGAACTCATTGTACCCTTCGGCAATGTCTCACTACTCTTTGCCGTGTGGGAACTATCAATGGCTTGAGAATCCTTGTGAGTTCCCTGACATTAACACTGTCGTGGACAATGGGCCACAAGGATGGTTCTTTGAAATTGACGGGCATATTCCATTGGCGCTTCATGATTCAGTCAGAGATTTTGTTTTTCCCTGTATCAATCGACCAGTGACCAGGGACTCACTGAGCCCCTACAATCGATCATTGGATGAGGATATGGGGATGCATTGGACCCCCTCTAAGCAAAAACTGATTGCAGATTTGGACCCTAAGGAGAATATCGTTGTTCACCATGTGCTTTTGCACTGGATGGTGATTAATGGTTTCAAGATCACCAAAATACACAGGGTCCTGCAATTCAATCAGAAAACCTATTTGAAGACGTTTATGTACACTTTTGCTGATAAACGCTCTCGGGCAAACAGCAAAGTAGAGAAGGAAATGTACAAACTCATTCTAAATTCAGCGTTTGGCAAAATGTGTGAAAGCGTATGGAACAGATCTCGTTGCGATGTCGTAACCTACCCCCAAGAATGTGCACGAATTATTGCTGACCCCAATTTAAATCTTTCACGAGCATAGAGGCTGGCATGGTTCTTCTACACAGGAAAAAGAGAAATGTGGTACTGAACAAGAATATAGCAGGAGGTAGTTTAGTACTTGAAATTTCCAAAAAGCTCATGTTGTCGTTTTTTACAATGTGTGCAAGGTGCAATGGCCACGGGAGGGGGAGGATCAAGTTTACTATGGGGATACAGATTCTCTGCTGTTAAAGGTAAAAACCGAGGATTTATTGGGGGATTTAGAAAATGGGGAACACATCATCTCGCGGATGGATTTCACCAACTGGAATCCGTCCCTCTACCCCGAGTTGGTGAAACGTCAAGCCCCCAACCAATTACTAATGTTAAAATTAGAGACGGGGAGTGATTTGATATCCAGGGGGTGTTCCCGGGTCCTAAAGTTTATTGCGTGGAAACTCATAATGAGGATGTAAAGCAGGCGTGTAAAGGGGTGCCTACACATTTTGTAAAGAGCAATTTCAACATGAGCGTGTACAGAGACTGTGTAGAGAGTAGCCTAGTGCCGAGAGCACAAGTGCTTGCAATTCGCTCTCTACAGTATAAAAATTATACTGTAAGAATGGAAAAGAATGCAATGTCGTGTATATCCGGCAAAGTCTTTGTGCTCGAGAATGGTTATAAGTGTACTGCCACATGGCCACTACCGTATTTCAGACCGAGTTGAATGCATAGACTATCGCAATCAACTTGGTCTGGATAAATTAACCTAGCCACTAACCCTAACCCAACCACTAGCCTTTCATAAATTAACTAACCCAATCTCACCTTAACCCAACCTAACCCTACCTAATCTGTAGCAGCAGCAGCAGCAGCAGCAGTGACGACAATTAATTTATACATTTTTTCCCCCGGGGGGGGAGGGGGGTGGGGGCTCCCGCCCGTGGGCACCCCCGCGGCTCCTGGGGGTCCCACCTGCGGCCGGGCCTGTGGCCGTGGGGGATGGGGGGGTGTCCTTTTAAATTCATAATGTTCAACTGTGCTATTTTAAGTTCATGTTCATGTTCCAAGTGTTTTTTTTCAAGTGATTTACTGTACAAATAGTGTGTGTGCTAATGTACACAAATGGGATGATGGACAAAAAGTGTTTTTTTATGACAATAAGTGTTGTTGTTGTTGTTGTTGTTGTTGTTGTTGTTCTTGATGAACAAAAGTGTTTTTATAATAAATGTTGTACATAAAGTGATTTTTATATTGTTCATGTTTGAACAAATAGTGTTTTCATGTCAAATAAATGACCATGAAATATTGTTTTTGTTGTTCTTGCTGAACAAGTGTCATTCTTATGTTGTTCATGTTGAACAAATAGAGTTTTCATGTCAAATAAATGACCATGAAATATTGTTTTTGTTGTTCTTGTTAACGTACTAGATAGATCTATGGGAAAATTAAATCTACTACTTATTCACTGGACAAGTGTGATTTACAGTTAGTTGTAGTCTGACTGTTGTCAACAGTAGCAGCATGTATCAATTTAAAACACCATTCAGATCGTTTCTGTTCGGGCCGTCAATGTCGGGGAAAACAACACTTTTAGCTAAAATAATTCAAAATTGTAATAAAATGTTTTTGGAAAAACCAAAGAAAATTTATTATTGCTATAGTATTTGGCAGGAGTCCTATGATCAAATAAAAGCCATTGCCACAACCATACCAATACAACTCATATGAGGACTTGATGTTTTAAATAGTATTGAGCCAAACTCGTGTCTGATTATTGATGATTTGGCTGAATTCATTGAACAGTTCTCACAGGAAATGCTACACCTGTTCACCGTTCGCTCTCATCATGAACACATTTCCATAATCCTAGTTCTACACAATCTGTTTCATCAGAGCAAATGTATGTGAACCCTTGCTTTGAATTGCACCATCTATATCATCTATCGAGTTGTTCGTGATTCTAGCTCGCTAATAACTCTCAATAAGCAAATATATCCCGGTGCCCCTAAATTAAAGCTGTCAGCGTACACTAAGGCGACAAATAAGCCCTACGGCTAAATTTTGCTAGATCTTAATCAGAGCACGCCCGAGGATCTACGTGTAGTCACCGACATTTTCGACAATGAAATTACAGTATATCTTCCGGTGAACAGTAGAAAAAGCTATTAGTTGCCATTATGACACCGAAGAAACTACACGAACAACGGCATTTATTTTCCGTTTTAGGCACTTCAAAACCTCCACTCAGGAAGGCTATACTCAAACATGGTGTTGACAATGATTTCATTAATCTAATATCTGAACTTTTTTTAAATTTAACTAAGGGCAATGTACACTTGCCAGAAGGTGTTATACAACAGACAAAGCAACATCACTCCACTGTACGCACCTTGGCTTGCAAAAACAAGGGAAAAATTTTTTAAAGAAAACGTCTCCTTCAAGCGGACGGTAGCTTTTTTACACTTGTACTGCCAATAATTGCAGGACTTGTAAACAGTTTTCTCTAGAGAATGGCTAAGCCCTATAAATTGACGCCATTTGAACTTGTCCTCTCGCCCGTCGAACATTTTGAAGACAATCTAAGCAAATTCATTAATGATGACAATATTGCTGATGACAAAAAACTGCTTTTACTTCAAGATGCATTAAGACGTGTGGACAAACATAGACCTTATCGTGAGAGACCCGCCGCTGTCACCGTCACAGATCGCTCTAAACGGGAAACATCTCCTCAAGACTCTGCAGCAGTGCAATCAAAGGAGAAGGAATTGAATTCAATTGTATCGAAAATTAGAAACCTATTGCCAGTGACCTATCGAGAACAGAGTAAAAGAGTATTATCACATCTCATGTTGGAAACTGGTGGTGATGATGATCAAGTTCAAGTACAAGTCAAGATAGCACAGGGAAACGAATTATAATTCAGGGAAAAAGTTATAATTTAGTTGATTTAAGTCCTCCAACAACGCCAACACCACCATTTAAAAAAGAAGAAGATTCAATATTTGAAAATACTAGCAGCAGCAGCAGCAATGATTTTATAACACCTGTGGCTGCTAGTCAAAAGCGAAGACGGATTGATTCACCCTCCAGTGTGCAAAAGGGGAGTGGACATTACACTACGTGTTTGCGTTCAAAATGGATGAAGTTCTGAAACATGTCTATGAAAATATTGGTGAAGCGGGAAGTTTAAGTTACCCCAAAACCCTTTCTAAAGTTGTCTCTGACAGCACATTAAAAAAGGCAAAAGAGTATCAACAGAATGAACCGAGTTACACACTGCATCGGAATCACAGGCTTCGTGGCAAACAATATCGACAAACTAAAGCCTTTTTCCCTCTGCATATAATACAAACGGATATTTTAACTTTAGATGCGATTCAACGGCGTCACAATGCACCCTACAAATATATTCTGGTGAAAATCAGTTTCTTTAGTTGCTATGCCTATGCCATTCCATTTCGGTCAAAGAGAGGTGTTGAAGTTGCTCAGGCCATTGAAAGTATTCTTGAGCAGGATTGCTATAGAAAAATTCAATCGGATCGTGGTAGCGAATTTGTTATTCCCCATGTGCAAAAGGTTCTATTGAAATATAATACAACACTTTATCATAGTCACAGCCCGATAAAGGCTGCATTGGATGAACGATTGATAAGAACGATTCATCTATTAATTTCAAGATATTTTACACTGAAAAATACATCTGCTTTTATTCATGATTTAGATGAAATCATGCGGATATACAACCATCGACCTCATCGATCTCTGTCCAACTCAAGCCCTCGGGAAGTTCATTGCAGTGAAAATACATTTGATGCTTTTCTAAAGCAATATTCCAATGGTGAAAAAGAAAAAAAATGTGAAGAAGAAGAAATTCAATGTTGGTGATACTGTTTGAATTAATAGAACCACCAATATTTTTGAAAAGCGGAATTATTTATGGAGCACCGAACTTTTTAAAAAGTCAGCCATAAAAGAATAAATAGGATTAATAATATTACTCTGTAGGTTAGGAGTCTGTTAGGTTTATGTCTGAGGACTATCAAAAAGAACACCCTTAAAGTGTCCAAAATCCTGGACACTGAACCCACAACATATCGACTGTGAGACACCAAAGATGATGAGATTCTCGGCGGTTTTTATGAATATGAACTGCAAAAAGTTAGAAACACTAGTGAAATTTATCAAATTGAAAAGATATTAAAGAGTCGTACTCGTAGGAGCCAGAGACAGTTGCTTGTTCGCTGGCTAGGATACAACTCTGATTTTGATTCTTGGGTCAGTGCTGAAGACATTAACAATGCCCAATGATTTCCATGTGACTTCTATGTTTCTATGTGATTTCTATGAGAGTATTAACATAGACTTTCTAGTGGAAAATATCCTCTCAGACCTGTACAATATAAATTTCAGTGCCCTAAGAGTAAAGTGCTTAAAAAATGTTTGTGAATTTGTTTATTAATAAAATGCATATATATACACAACAATGTCTTTAAATCTTCACTTTAGATTTCTTCTTCTTCATTGATGTATAGGCAACTGTCGTGAACCAGTAATGCCGGTAAATCATTTGGATTCACTGTATATTGATCTTGATTTGCTGCAAAGTCAGGGTCACATTTTCTACAATACAATGTAACTTCACTCTTGTCATATTTCTTTGTATAGTCAATGATGCTATTTGCATTCTTATTATGAAATTCACGAGTTTCAATCTGTCTATTTGAAGCAATATCACATACAGTGTTTTAAAATGGTGAATAACATTCGGTGACTGCCAAATAAAAATCACTAGGTTTATAGTCATAATAGGCAGTGTCATCACAACGAAGACGTAGAAACCAAATTGTCTTGTTACCCCAACAGTTGAATCGCAGACCTGGCTCCTCCTCCCAGAATAATTTAAATCCACGACGATACCAATCTCGTAGAAATAAACTAAAATCACGTTTGGGATTCTTTCCAATCATAGCGGGGTAAGTATTCTCCCACTGATCACATTTATCATAGTGACAATTGGAGCACAGATGTCCTCTAGGGTGAGAGTCACAAATCTCCTCAAGACATGAATTACATCCTTTAATTTGTAATGATAGCCTCTATGTAATTTACAAGGATTACATAATTTACACTTTTCACTATAGTCATCAATAATTGTACAATTCTCACATTGAGTCCAACTGCCAAGAGTGTATATGCATAGTGGACATGTGTAGAACATTTTTTGGTTTCCGATGTCAACTCTCTCTCATAGCTAATACGAAACTGATCGTCCCTGCTGACAGATAAATTCAGGGTGGAGGAATGGGAGAGGAGTAACTCTGTGACGTCACCTCTTTCGAATGGTGGGGGAGCCATCTACATTGAATCTATGGCAATATTTTCAAAAGTATATCCACGATATTATTCTGCTTTGTTCCAATTAATATATCAATAAATTGAGTATAAGCATTTGAGTCACATCGACAAAGCTTAATACAATAGTCCAACGGAGGAGAATCAGTCCCCATTATATTGTCAAGTGTTCCCCGGGAGAATATCCTGCGTTGAAGAGATAACTCAAGAAAATCATCATCCAAAATCAAATGTTTTTCCATAAACACAAGATTTAATCTAATTCTCTCTTTCTCAAATTTATTCATTTTTCAATCCTTTCACTCTGACTGCTGACTCTAGACTGACCATGATTCGTTAGCCTAACATTCTAACAACAAAAAGAAAGGGAACATTTTCGATTTCGAAACAATTTTATTGAATAATTACAACAATAATACTAAGCATATACAATTAGCGATACAGTTTATTGTCTTCGATATGTTTCACTAATGCACTTAAAGCACATTGAAGTCTATTCATACGTGCTATATCAATTTTTGCAGCAAAACATAATTGATCCTCTATTTTAAATTTGCTCAAGGATATCACATATCTTGCACATACTTCATCCCATTCCAGACAAAGCCGTGATCCTCTCGTGATTTCCACCGCAGTGTTTGGTGCTCTTGTATTATTGCTACCAACTCCACTATCAACTTCTAATAGGGTAAACATTCCACTCATCATCAGCACAAATATATCAAATGAGTAAAGTCAAACTGTTCTCACTCCATTGAATTCAATTCAAAGACTAATAAAAACTATAGCAAAAATCCTTTCCTTATATTCTCTGCAATCCTCTCCCGCTAATATGTAACCAGCCCTCAGATTGGTTTAGAAGGAGACAAGTGATCCTGTTTCTCGTTATCGAATCAAAACATTCTCCCCGCCAATTATGTAATCAATTTCACAGAGATTCACTTCCTCTTCGATTACGCAATCAATTTTTCGGAAATCCATTTCCCCTAGGGAGTCTATGCCCATATATGATGTTCGTTCCCGAACTCAGGAGGTTAGGTTACGCAATCAATTTCTCGAACATCCATTTCCCCTAGGGAGTCTATGCCCATATATGGTGTGGGGTCAGAGTTAGACTAAATTATAAATGGCAGCACATGTGTTCGTACCGGAACTCATGATAGGTCCCTACTTGTTTCAACGAAATTCTTGTAGAAAGGACGGCTAATTAAAGAGCATAAAGTTCTGTCTTTTATTAAACTAATGTATAGTAGTAAACGGTGGTGGGAACTTGAAACTGTTTGTCTTCGTCTCAGTTCATCTTTCTCACTTGTTTCGCCGAAATTGTTGTAGAAAGGATGGCTAATTAAAGAGCATAAAGTTCTGTCTTTTATTAAACTAATGTATAGTAGTAAACGGTGGTGGGAACTTGAAACTGTTTGTCTTCGTCTCAGTTCATCTTTCTCACTTGTTTCGCCGAAATTGTTGTAGAAAGGACGGCTAATTAAACAGCATAAAGTTCTGTCTTTTATGAAACTAATGTATAGAAGTAAACGGTGCTGTGTACTTTAAATAGTTTGTCTTCGTCTCAGTTCATCTTTCTTACTTGTTTCACCGAAATTCTTGTAGAAAACACGGCTAATTAAAGAGCATAAAGTTTTGTCTTTTATGAAACTAATGTATAGTAGTAAACGGTGCTGTGAACTTGAAATTGTTTGTCTTCGTCTCAGTTCATCTTTCTTACTTGTTTCACCGAAATTCTTGTAGAAAGGACGGCTAATTAAAGAGCATAAAGTTCTGTCTTTTATTAAACTAATGTATAGTAGTGAACGGTGGTGTGAACTTGAAACTGTTTGTCTTCGTCTCAGTTCATCTTTCTTACTTGTTTCGCCGAAATTCTTGTAGAAAGGACGGCTAATTAAAGAGCATAAAGTTCTGTGTTTTATTAAACTAATGTATAGTAGTAAACGGTGCTGTGAACTTGAAATAGTTTGTCTTCATCTCAGTTCATCTTTCTTACTTGTTTCACCGAAATTCTTGTAGAAAGGACGGCTAATTAAAGAGAATAAAGTTCTGTCTTTTATGAAAATATTGTATAGTAGCAAACGGTACTGTGTACTTGAAATAGTTTGTCTTCGTCTCAGTTCATCTTTCTTACTTGTTTCACCAAAATTCTTGCAGAAAGGACGGCTAATTAAAGAGAATAAAGTTCTGTCTTTTATGAAAATAATGTATAGTAGTAAACGGTACTGTGTACTTGAAATAGTTTGTCTTCGTCTCAGTTCATCTTTCTCACTTGTTTTTCCGAAATTGTTGTAGAAAGGACGGCTAATTAAAGAGCATAAAGTTCTGTCTTTTAGGAAACTTTTGTATAGAAGTAAACGATGCTGTGTACTTAAAATAGTTTGTCTTCGTCTCAGTTCATCTTCTCACCTGTTTCGCTAAAATTGTTGAAGAAAAGACGGCTAATTAAAGAGATTGAAGTTCTGTCTTTTATGAAAATAATGTATAGTAGTAAACGGTACTGTGTACTTGAAATAGTTTGTCTTCGTCTCAGTTCATCTTTCTCACTTGTTTCCCAGAAATTCTTGTAGAAAAAACGGCTAATTAAAGAGCATAAAGTTTTGTCTTTTATGAAACTAATGTATAGTAGTAAACGGTACTGTGCACTTGAAATAGTTTGTCTTCATCTCAGTTCATCTTTCTTACTTGTTTCACCGAAATTCTTGTAGAAAGGACGGCTAATTAAAGAGCATAAAGTTCTGTCTTTTATGACAATAGTGTATAGTAGTAAACGGTACTGTGTACTTGAAATAGTTTGTCTTCGTCTCAGTTCATCTTTCTCACTTGTTTCACCGAAATTCTTGTAGAAAGGACGGCTAATTAAAGAGCATAAAGTTTTGTCTTTTATGAAACGAATGTATAATAGTAAACGGTGCTCTGTACTTAAAATAGTTTGTCTTCGTCTCAGTTCATCTTCTCACGTGTTTCAATAAAATTGTTGAAGAAAAGACGGCTAATTAAAGAGCATAAAGTTTTGTTTTTTATGAAACTAATGTATAGTAGTAAATGGTGCTGTGCACTTGAAATAGTTTGTCTTCATCTCAGTTCATCTTTCTTACTTGTTTCACCGAAATTCTTGTAGAAAGGACGGCTAATTAAAGAGCATAAAATTCTGTCTTTTACGAAAATAATGTATAGTAGTAAACGGTACTGTGTACTTGAAATAGTTTGTCTTCGTCTCAGTTCATCTTTCTCACTTGTTTCACCGAAATTCTTGTAGAAAAGACGGCTAATTAAAGAGCATAAAGTTCTGTCTTTTATGAAAATAATGTATAGCAGTAAACGGTTCTGTGTACTTGAAATAGTTTGTCTTCGTCTCAGTTCATCTTTCTCACTTGTTTCACCGAAATTCTCGTAGAAAAGACGGCTAATTAAAGAGCATAAAGTTCTGTCTTTTATGAAACTAATGTATTGTAGTAAACGGTGCTGTGCACTTGAAATAGTTTGTCTCCATCTCAGTTCATCTTTCTCACTTGTTTCACCGAAATTCTTGTAGAAAAGACGGCCAATTAAAGAGCATGAAGTTCTGTCTTTTATGAAAATAATGTATAGTAGTAAACGGCACTGTGTACTTGAAATAGTTTGTCTTCATCTCAGTTCATCTTTCTCACTTGTTTCACCGAAATTCTTGTAGAAAAGACGGCTAATTAAAGAGCATAAAGTTTTGTCTTTTATGAAAATAATGTATAGTAGTAAACGGTACTGTGTACTTGAAATAGTTTGTATTCGTCTCAGTTCATCTTTCTCATTTGTTTCACCGAAATTCTTGTAGAAAAGACGGCTAATTAAAGAGCATAAAGTTTTGTCTTTTATGAAAATAATGTATAGTAGTAAACGTTACTGTGTACTTGAAATAGTTTGTCTTCGTCTCAGTTCATCTTTCTCACTTGTTTCACCGAAATTCTTGTAGAAAAGACGGCTAATTAAAGAGCATAAAGTTCTGTCTTTTATGAAAATAATGTATAGTAGTAAACGGTACTCTGCACTTGAAATAGTTTGTCTTTATCTCAGTTAATCTTTCTCACTTGTTTCACCGAAATTCTTGTAATAAAGACGGCTAATTAAAGAGCATGAAGTTCTTTCTTTTATGAAAATAATGTATAGTAGTAAACGGTGCTGTGCACTTGAAATAGTTTGTCTTCATCTCAGTTCATCTTTCTTACTTGTTTCACCGAAATTCTCGTAGAAAGGAGGCGGTAATTAAAGAGCATAAAGTTCTGTCTTTTATGAAACTAATGTATAGTAGTAAACGGTGCTGTGAACTTGAAATAGTTTGTCTTCATCTGAGTTCATCTTTCTTACTTGTTTCACCGAAATTCTTGTAGAAAGGACGCGGTAATTAAAGAGCATAAAGTTCTGTCTTTTATGAAACTAATGTATAGTAGTAAACGTTACTGTGTACTTGAAATAGTTTGTCTTCGTCTCAGTTCATCTTTCTCACTTGTTTCACCGAAATTCTTGTAGAAAAGACGGCTAATTAAAGAGCATAAAGTTCTGTCTTTTATGAAAATAATGTATAGTAGTAAACGGTACTCTGCACTTGAAATAGTTTGTCTTTATCTCAGTTAATCTTTCTCACTTGTTTCACCGAAATTCTTGTAATAAAGACGGCTAATTAAAGAGCATGAAGTTCTTTCTTTTATGAAAATAATGTATAGTAGTAAACGGTGCTGTGCACTTGAAATAGTTTGTCTTCATCTCAGTTCATCTTTCTTACTTGTTTCACCGAAATTCTCGTAGAAAGGAGGCGGTAATTAAAGAGCATAAAGTTCTGTCTTTTATGAAACTAATGTATAGTAGTAAACGGTGCTGTGAACTTGAAATAGTTTGTCTTCATCTGAGTTCATCTTTCTTACTTGTTTCACCGAAATTCTTGTAGAAAGGACGCGGTAATTAAAGAGCATAAAGTTCTGTCTTTTATGAAACTAATGTATAGTAGTAAACGGTGCTGTGAACTTGAAATAGTTTGTCTTCATCTCAGTTCATCTTTCTTACTTGTTTCACCGAAATTCTTGTAGAAAGGACGCGGTAATTAAAGAGCATAAAGTTTTGTCTTTTATGAAACTAATGTATAGTATTAAACGGTGCTGTGAACTTGAAATTGTTTGTCTTCGTCTCAGTTCTTCTTTTTTACTTGTTTCTCCGAAATTGTTGTAGAAAAGACGGCTAATTAAAGAGCATGAAGTTCTGTCTTTTATGAAAATAATGTATAGTAGTAAACGGTGCTGTGCACTTGAAATAGTTTGTCTTCATCTCAGTTCATCTTTCTTACTTGTTTCACCGAAATTCTTGTAGAAAAGACGGCTAATTAAAGAGCATGAAGTTCTGTCTTTTATGAAACTAATGTATAGAAGTAAACGGTGCTGTGTACTTTAAATAGTTTGTCTTCGCATTAGTTCATCTTTTCTCACTTGTTTCACCAAAATGGTTGTAGAAAGGGCAGCTAATTAAAGAGCATAAAGTTCTGTCTTTTATGAAACTAATGGATAGTGGTAAACAGTTCTGTGAACTTGAAATTGTTTGTTTTCGTCTCAGTTAATCTTTCTCACTTGTTACTCCGAAATTGTTGTAGAAAAGACGGCTAATTATAGAGCATGAAGTTCTGTCTTTTATGAAAATAATGTATAGTAGTAAACGGTGCTGTGCACTTGAAATAGTTTGTCTTCATCTCAGTTCATCTTTCTTACTTGTTTCACCGAAATTCTTGTAGAAAAGACGGCTAATTAAAGAGCATGAAGTTCTGTCTTTTATGAAACTAATGTAAGATAAGATAAGATATGTATTTCAAAAAATGACTATCACAAGCCCCGAAGGGCCGAATTCGCATTTCGGGGTCATATAATAAAAAAAAAGACATAGAAATAGCACAACAACTAAAAAACTGGCTAAACAATGCCAAAAACAACAATATCAGAAAGGCAAAGCCATTCATTAGTTTAAAAAACAAAAAGTGTAAAATGTAAGAAAGTTAAAAAGGCACAAATTAAAACCAAACCAAAAAAAAATTGAGATAAAAATAGTGTTAAAAAGGTTTAAAAGAGATTATATAAAAAGGGGAGGGAACGGAAGAGCCAAACGGACACCAGCATGGGTATCACCAGTACAAAAAAAAGAAAAACTAGTGGTTCAGATGGGGGACAAGATAGGGATGGGTTCAGAAAGAGTACGTGGGAGGCGGTGTCTGGATGGGGAGTGGATGGGGATGTATAGAAGTAAACGGTGCTGTGTACTTTAAATTGTTTGTCTTCGCATCAGTTCATCTTTCTCACTTGTTTCGCCAAAATGGTTGTAGAAAGGGCGGCTAATTAAAGAGCATAAAGTTCTGTCTTTTATGAAACTAATGTATAGTAGTAAACAGTTCTGTGAACTTGAAATTGTTTGTCTTCGTCTCAGTTAATCTTTCTCACTTGTTTCTCCGAAATTGTTGTAGAAAAGACGGCTAATTAAAGAGCATAAAGTTTTGTCTTTTATGAAAATAATGTATAGTAGTAAACAGTACTGTGCACTTGAAATAGTTTGTCTTCATCTCAGTTCATCTTTCTCACTTGTTTCACCGAAATTCTTGTAGAAAAGACGGCTAATTAAAGAGCATAAAGTTCTGTCTTTTATGAAACTAATGTATAGAAGTAAACGGTGCTGTGTACTTTAAATAGTTTGTCTTCGCATCAGTTCATCTTTCTCACTTGTTTCGCCAAAATGGTTGTAGAAAGGGCGGCTAATTAAAGAGCATAAAGTTCTGTCTTTTATGAAACTAATGTATAGTAGTAAACGGTTCTGTGAACTTGAAATTGTTTGTCTTCGTCTCAGTTAATCTTTCTCACTTGTTTCTCCGAAATTGTTGTAGAAAAGACGGCTAATTAAAGAGCATGAAGTTTTGTCTTTTATGAAACTAATGTATAGTAGTAAACGGTGCTGTGCACTTGAAATAGTTTGTCTTCGTCTCAGTTCTTTTTTCTCACTTGTTTCTCCGAAATTGTTGTAGAAAAGACGGCTAATCAAAGAGCATAAAGTTTTGTCTTTTATGAAACTAATGTATAGTAGTAAACGGTGCTGTGCACTTGAAATAGTTTGTCTTCATCTCAGTTCATCTTTCTCACTTGTTTCACCGAAATTCTTGTAGAAAAGACGGCTAATTAAAGAGCATGAAGTTCTGTCTTTTGTGAAAAAAATGTATAGTAGTAAACGGTGCTGTGCACTTGAAATAGTTTGTCTTCATCTCAGTTCATCTTTCTTACTTGTTTCATCGAAATTCTTGTAGAAAGGACGGCTAATTAAAGAGCAGAAAGTTCTGTCTTTTATGAAAATAATGTATAGTAGTAAACGGTACTGTGTACTTGAAATAGTTTGTCTTCGTCTCAGTTCTTCTTTCTCACTTGTTTCTCCGAAATTGTTGTAGAAAAGACGGCTAATCAAAGAGCATAAAGTTTTGTCTTTTATGAAATTAATGTATAGTAGTAAACGGTGCTGTGCACTTAAAATCGTTTGTCTTCATCTCAGTTCATCTTTCTCACTTGTTTCACCGAAATTCTTGTAGAAAAGACGGCTAATTAAAGAGCCTGAAGTTCTGTCTTTTATGAAAATAATGTATAGTAGTAAATGGTGCTGTGCACTTGAAATAGTTTGTCTTCATCTCAGTTCATCTTTCTTACTTGTTTCAACGAAATTCTTGTAGAAAAGACGGCTAATTAAAGAGCATAAAGTTCTGTCTTTTATAAAACTAATGTATAGTAGTAAACGGTGCTGTGCATTTGAAATAGTTTGTCTTCATCTCAGCTCATCTTTCTCACTTGTTTCACCGAAATTCTTGTAGAAAAGACGGCTAATTAAAGAGCCTGAAGTTCTGTCTTTTATGAAAATAATGTATAGTAGTAAATGGTGCTGTGCACTTGAAATAGTTTGTCTTCATCTCAGTTCATCTTTCTTACTTGTTTCACCGAAATTCTTGTAGAAAGGACGGCTAATTAAAGAGCATAAAGTTCTGTCTTTTGCGAAAATAATTTATAGTAGTAAACGGTACTGTGTACTTGAAATAGTTTGTCTTCGTCTCAGTTCATCTTTCTCACTTGTTTCACTGAAATTCTTGTAGAAAAGACGGCTAATTAAAGAGCATAAAGTTTTGTCTTTTATGAAAATAATGTGTAGTAGTAAACGGTACTGTGTACTTGAAATAGTTTGTCTTCGTCTCAGTTCATCTTTCTCACTTGTTTCACCGAAATTCTTGTAGAAAAGACGGCTAATAAAAGAGCATTAAGTTTTGTAATTTATGAAACTAATGTATAGTAGTAAACGGTGCTGTGCACTTGAAATAGTTTGTCTTCATCTCAGTTCATCTTTCTCACTTGTTTCACCGAAATTCTTGTACAAAAGACGGCTAATTAAAGAGCATGAAGTTCTGTCTTCTATGAAAATAATGTATAGTAGTAAACGGTGCTGTGCACTTGAAATAGTTTGTCTTCATCTCAGTTCATCTTTTTTACTTGTTTCACCGAAATTCTTGTAGAAAGGACGGCTAATTAAAGAGCATAAAGTTCTGTCTTTTATGAAAATAATGTATAGTAGTAAACGGTACTGTGTACTTGAAATAGTTTGTCGTCGTCTCAGTTCATATTTCTCACTTGTTTCACCGAAATTCTTGTAGAAAAGACGGCTAATTAAAGAGCATAAAGTTCTGTCTTTTATGAAAATAATGTATAGTAGTAAACGGTACTGTGTACTTGAAATAGTTTGTCTTCGGCTCAGTTCATCTTTCTCACTTGTTTCACCGAAAGTCTTGTAGAAAAGACGGCTAATTAAAGAGCATAAAGTTTTGTCTTTTATGAAAATAATGTATAGTAGTAAACGTACTGTGTACTTGAAATAGTTTGTATTCGTCTCAGTTCATCTTTCTCACTTGTTTCACCGAAATTCTTGTAGAAAAGACGGCTAATTAAAGAGCATGAAGTTCTGTCTTTTATGAAAATAATGTATAGTAGTAAACGGTACTGTGTACTTGAAATGGTTTGTCTTCGTCTCAGTTCATCTTTCTTACTTTTTTCACCGAAATTCTTGTAGAAAGGACGGCTAATTAAAGAGCATAAAGTTCTGTCTTTTATGAAAATAATGTATAGTAGTAAACGGTACTGTGTACTTGAAATAGTTTGTCGTCGTCTCAGTTCATATTTCTCACTTGTTTCACCGAAATTCTTGTAGAAAAGACGGCTAATTAAAGAGCATAAAGTTTTGTCTTTTACGAAAATAATGTATAGTAGTAAACGGTACTGTGTACTTGAAATAGTTTGTATTCGTCTCAGTTCATCTTTCTCACTTGTTTCACCGAAATTCTTGTAGAAAAGACGGCTAATTAAAGAGCATGAAGTTCTGTCTTTTATGAAAATAATGTATAGTAGTAAACGGTGCTGTGCACTTGAAATAGTTTGTCTTCATCTCAATTCATCTTTCTCACTTGTTTCACCGAAATTCTTGTAATAAAGACGGCTAATTAAAGAGCATGAAGTTCTCTCTTATATGAAAATAATGTATAGTAGTAAACGGTACTGTGTAATTGAAATAGATTGTCTTCATCTCAGTTAATCTTTCTCACTTGTTTCACCGAAATTCTTGTAATAAAGACGGCTAATTAAAGAGCATGAAGTTCTGTCTTTTATGAAAATAATGTATAGTAGTAAACGGTGCTCTGCACTTGAAATAGTTTGTCTTCATTTCAGTTCATCTTTCTTACTTGTTTCAACGAAATTCTTGTAGAAAGGACGGCTAATTAAAGAGCATAAAGTTCTGTCTTTTATGAAAATAATGTATAGTAGTAAACGGTACTGTGTACTTGAAATAGTTTGTCTTCATCTCAGTTCATCTTTCTCGCTTGTTTCACCGAAATTCTTGTAGAAAAGACGGCTAATTAAAGAGCATAAAGTTTTGTCTTTTACGAAAATAATGTATAGTAGTAAACGGTACTGTGTACTTGAAATAGTTTGTATTCGTCTTAGTTCATCTTTCTCACTTGTTTCACCGAAATCCTTGTAATAAAGACGGCTAATTAAAGAGCATGAAGTTCTGTCTTTTATGAAAATAATGTATAGTAGTAAACGTTGCTGTGCACTTGAAATAGTTTGTCTTCATCTCAGTTCATCTTTCTCACTTGTTTCACCGAAATTTTTGTAATAAAGACGGCTAATTAAAGAGCATGAGGTTCTCTCTTTATGAAAATAATGTATAGTAGTAAACGGTACTGTGTACTTGAAATAGTTTGTCTTCATCTCAGTTAATCTTTCTCACTTGTTTCACCGAAATTCTTGTAATAAAGACGGCTAATTAAAGAGCATGAAGTTCTGTCTTTTATGAAAATAATGTATAGTAGTAAACGGTGCTGTGCACTGGAAATAGTTTGTCTTCGCATCAGTTCATCTTTCTCACTTGTTTCAACGAAATTCTTGTAGAAAGGACGGCTAATTAAAGAGCATAAAGTTCTGTCTTTTATGAAAATAATGTATAGTAGTAAATGGTACTGTGTACTTGAAATAGTTTGTATTCGTCTCAGTTCATTTTTCTCACTTGTTTCACCGAAATTCTTGTAGAAAGGACGGCTAATTAAAGAGCATAAAGTTCTGTCTTTTATGAAAATAATGTATAGTAGTAAACGGTACTGTGTACTTGAAATAGTTTGTCTTCGTCTCAGTTCATCTTTCTCACTTGTTTCACCGAAATTCTTGTAGAAAAGACGGCTAATTAAAGAGCATAAAGTTTTGTCTTTTATGAAAATAATGTATAGTAGTAAACGGTATGTGTACTTGAAATAGTTTGTCTTCGTCTCAATTCATTTTTCTCACTGGTTTCACCGAAAATCTTTTACAAAGGACGGCTAATTAAAGAGCATAAAGTTCTGTCTTTTATGAAACTAATGTATAGTAGTAAACGGTGCTGTGCACTTGAAATAGTTTGTCTTCATCTCAGTTCATCTTTCTTACTTGTTTCACCGAAATTCTTGTAGAAAGGACGGCTAATTAAAGAGCATAAAGTTCTGTCTTTTATGAAAATAATGTATAGTAGTAAACGGTACTATGTACTTGAAATAGTTTGTCTTCGTCTCAGTTCATCTTTCTCACTTGTTTCACCGAAATTCTTGTAGAAAAGACGGCTAATTAAAGAGCATAAAGTTTTGTCTTTTATGAAAATAATGTATAGTAGTGAACGGTACTGTGTACTTGAAATAGTTTGTACTCGTCTCAGTTCATCTTTCTCACTTGTTTCACCGAAATTCTTGTAGAAAAGACGGCTAATTGAAGAGCATGAAGTTCTGTCTTTTATGAAAATAATGTATAGTAGTAAACGGTACTGTGTACTTGAAATGGTTTGTCTGCGTCTCAGTTCATCTTTCTTACTTGTTTCACCGAAATTCTTGTAGAAAGGACGGCTAATTAAAGAGCATAAAGTTCTGTCTATTATTAAAATAATGTATAGTAGTAAACGGTACTGTGTACTTGAAATAGTTTGTCTTCGTCTCAGTTTATCTTTCTCACTTGTTTCACCGAAATTCTTGTAGAAAAGACGGCTAATTAAAGAGCATAAAGTTTTATCTTTTATGAAAATAATATATAGTAGTAAACGGTACTGTGTACTTGAAATAGTTTGTATTCGTCTCAGTTCATCTTTCTCACTTGTTACACCGAAATTCTTGTAATAAAGACGGCTAATTAAAGAGCATGAAGTTCTGTCTTTTATGAAAATAATGTATAGTAGTAAACGGTGCTGGGCACTTGAAATAGTTTGTCTTCATCTCAGTTCATCTTTCTTACTTGTTTCACCGAAATTCTTGTAGAAAGGACGGCTAATTAAAGAGGACTAACTTCTGTCTTTTATGAAAATAATGTATAGTAGTAAACGGTACTGTGTACTTGAAATAGTTTGTCTTCGTCTCAGTTCATCTTTCTCACTTGTTTCACCGAAATTCTTGTAGAAAAGACGGCTAATTAAAGAGCATGAAGTTCTGTCTTTTATGAAAATAATGTATAGTAGTAAACGTTGCTGTGCACTTGAAATAGTTTGTCTTCATCTCAGTTCATCTTTCTCACTTGTTTCACCGAAATTTTTGTAATAAAGACGGCTAATTAAAGAGCATGAGGTTCTCTCTTTTATGAAAATAATGTATAGTAGTAAACGGTACTGTGTACTTGAAATAGTTTGTCTTCATCTCAGTTAATCTTTCTCACTTGTTTCACCGAAATTCTTGTAATAAAGACGGCTAATTAAAGAGCATGAAGTTCTGTCTTTTATGAAAATAATGTATAGTAGTAAACGGTGCTGTGCACTGGAAATAGTTTGTCTTCGCATCAGTTCATCTTTCTCACTTGTTTCAACGAAATTCTTGTAGAAAGGACGGCTAATTAAAGAGCATAAAGTTCTGTCTTTTATGAAAATAATGTATAGTAGTAAACGGTACTGTGTACTTGAAATAGTTTGTATTCGTCTCAGTTCATTTTTCTCACTTGTTTCACCGAAATTCTTGTAGAAAGGACGGCTAATTAAAGAGCATAAAGTTTTGTCTTTTATGAAAATAATGTATAGTAGTAAACGGTACTATGTACTTGAAATAGTTTGTCTTCGTCTCAGTTCATCTTTCTCACTTGTTTCACCGAAATTCTTGTAGAAAAGACGGCTAATTAAAGAGCATAAAGTTTTGTCTTTTATGAAAATAATGTATAGTAGTAAACGGTATGTGTACTTGAAATAGTTTGTCTTCGTCTCAATTCATTTTTCTCACTGGTTTCACCGAAAATCTTTTACAAAGGACGGCTAATTAAAGAGCATAAAGTTCTGTCTTTTATGAAACTAATGTATAGTAGTAAACGGTGCTGTGCACTTGAAATAGTTTGTCTTCATCTCAGTTCATCTTTCTTACTTGTTTCACCGAAATTCTTGTAGAAAGGACGGCTAATTAAAGAGCATAAAGTTCTGTCTTTTATGAAAATAATGTATAGTAGTAAACGGTACTGTGTACTTGAAATAGTTTGTCTTCGTCTCAGTTCATCTTTCTCACTTGTTTCACCGAAATTCTTGTAGAAAAGACGGCTAATTAAAGAGCATAAAGTTTTGTCTTTTATGAAAATAATGTATAGTAGTGAACGGTACTGTGTACTTGAAATAGTTTGTACTCGTCTCAGTTCATCTTTCTCACTTGTTTCACCGAAATTCTTGTAGAAAAGACGGCTAATTGAAGAGCATGAAGTTCTGTCTTTTATGAAAATAATGTATAGTAGTAAACGGTACTGTGTACTTGAAATGGTTTGTCTGCGTCTCAGTTCATCTTTCTTACTTGTTTCACCGAAATTCTTGTAGAAAGGACGGCTAATTAAAGAGCATAAAGTTCTGTCTATTATTAAAATAATGTATAGTAGTAAACGGTACTGTGTACTTGAAATAGTTTGTCTTCATCTCAGTTTATCTTTCTCACTTGTTTCACCGAAATTCTTGTAGAAAAGACGGCTAATTAAAGAGCATAAAGTTTTATCTTTTATGAAAATAATGTATAGTAGTAAACGGTACTGTGTACTTGAAATAGTTTGTATTCGTCTCAGTTCATCTTTCTCACTTGTTTCACCGAAATTCTTGTAATAAAGACGGCTAATTAAAGAGCATGAAGTTCTGTCTTTTATGAAAATAATGTATAGTAGTAAACGGTGCTGTGCACTTGAAATAGTTTGTCTTCATCTCAGTTCATCTTTCTTACTTGTTTCACCGAAATTCTTGTAGAAAGGACGGCTAATTAAAGAGGACTAACTTCTGTCTTTTATGAAAATAATGTATAGTAGTAAACGGTACTGTGTACTTGAAATAGTTTGTCTTCGTCTCAGTTCATCTTTCTCACTTGTTTCACCGAAATTCTTGTAGAAAAGACGGCTAATTAAAGAGCATAAAGTTTTATCTTTTATGAAAATAATGTATAGTAGTAAACGGTACTGTGTACTTGAAATAGTTTGTATTCGTCTCAGTTCATCTTTCTCACTTGTTTCACCGAAATTCTTGTAATAAAGACGGCTAATTAAAGAGCATGAAATTCTGTCTTTTATGAAAATAATGTATAGTAGTAAACGGTACTGTGTACTTGAAATAGTTTGTATTCGTCTCAGTTCATCTTTCTCACTTGTTTCACCGAAATTCTTGTAATAAAGACGGCTAATTAAAGAGCATGAAGTTCTGTCTTTTATGAAAATAATGTATAGTAGTAAACGGTGCTGGGCACTTGAAATAATTTGTCTTCATCTCAGTTCATCTTTCTTACTTGTTTCACCGAAATTCTTGTAGAAAGGACGGCTAATTAAAGAGGACTAACTTCTGTCTTTTATGAAAATAATGTTTAGTAGTAAACGGTGCTGTGCACTTGAAATAGTTTGTCTTCATCTCAGTTCATCTTTCTTACTTGTTTCACCGAAATTCTTGTAGAAAGGACGGCTAATTAAATAGCATAAAGTTCTGTCTTTTATGAAAATAAAGTATAGTAGTAAACGGTACTGTGTACTTGAAATAGTTTGTCTTCGTCTCAATTCATCTTTCTCACTTGTTTCACCGAAATTCTTGTAGAAAAAACGGCTAATTAAACAGCATAAAGTTTTGTCTTTTATGAAACTAATGCATAGTAGTAAACGGTGCTGTGCACTTGAAATAGTTTGTCTTCATCTCAGTTCATCTTTCTCACTTGTTTCACCGAAATTCTTGTAGAAAAGACGGCTAATTAAAGAGCATGAAGTTCTGTCTTTTATGAAAATAAAGTATAGTAATAAACGGTACTGTGTACTTGAAATAGTTTGTCTTCGTCTCAGTTCATCTTTCTCACTTGTTTCACCAAAATTCTTGTAGAAAACACGGCTAATTAAAGAGCATAAAGTTTTGTCTTTTATGAAACTAATGTATAGTAGTAAACGGTGCTGTGCACTTGAAATAGTTTGTCCTCATCTCAGTTCATTTTTCTCACTTGTTTCACCGGAGTTCTTGTAGAAAAAACGGCTTATTAAAGAGCATGAAGTTCTGTCTTTTATGAAAATAATGTATAGTAGTAAACGGTACTCTGTACTTGAAATACTTTGTCTTCGTCTCAGTTCATCTTTCTCACTGGTTTCACCGAAATTCTTGTAGAAAGGACGCGGTAATTAAAGAGCGTAAAGTTTTGTCTTTTATGAAAATAATGTATAGTAGTAAACGGTATGTGTACTTGAAATAGTTTGTCTTCGTCTCAATTCATCTTTCTCACTGGTTTCATCGAAAATATTTTACAAAGGACGGCTAATTAAAGAGCATAAAGTTCTGTCTTTTATGAAAATATTGATAAGTAGTAAACGGTACTGTGCACTTGAAATAGTTTGTCTTCATCTCAGTTAATCTTTCTTACTTGTTTCACCGAAATTCTTGTAGAAAGGACGGCTAATTAAAGAGCATAAAGTTCTGTCTTTTACGAAAATAATGTATAGTAGTAAACGGTACTGTGTACTTGAAATAGTTTGTCTTCGTCTCAGTTCATCTTTCTCACTTGTTTCCCCGAAATTCTTGTAGAAAAGACGGCTAATTAAAGAGCATGAAGTTTTGTCTTTTATGAAAATAATGTATAGTAGTAAACGGTACTATGTACTTGAAATAGTTTGTCTTCGTCTCAGTTCATCTTTCTCCCTTGTTTCACCGAAATTCTTGTAGAAAAGACGGCTAATTAAAGAGCATAAAGTTTTGTCTTTTATGAAAATAATGTATAGTAGTAAACGCTATGTGTACTTGAAATAGTTTGTCTTCGTCTCAATTCATTTTTCTCACTGGTTTCACCGAAAATCTTTTACAAAGGACGGCTAATTAAAGAGCATAAAGTTCTGTCTTTTATGAAACTAATGTATAGTAGTAAACGGTGCTGTGCACTTGAAATAGTTTGTCTTCATCTCAGTTCATCTTTCTTACTTGTTTCACCGAAATTCTTGTAGAAAGGACGGCTAATTAAAGAGCATAAAGTTCTGTCTATTATTAAAATAATGTATAGTAGTAAACGGTACTGTGTACTTGAAATAGTTTGTCTTCGTCTCAGTTCATCTTTCTCACTTGTTTCACCGAAATTCTTGTAGAAAAGACGGCTAATTAAAGAGCATAAAGTTTTGTCTTTTATGAAAATAATGTATAGTAGTGAACGGTACTGTGTACTTGAAATAGTTTGTACTCGTCTCAGTTCATCTTTCTCACTTGTTTCACCGAAATTTTTGTAGAAAAGACGGCTAATTAAAGAGCATGAAGTTCTGTCTTTTATGAAAATAATGTATAGTAGTAAACGGTACTGTGTACTTGAAATGGTTTGTCTTCGTCTCAGTTCATCTTTCTTACTTGTTTCACCGAAATTCTTGTAGAAAGGACGGCTAATTAAAGAGCATAAAGTTCTGTCTATTATTAAAATAATGTATAGTAGTAAACGGTACTGTGTACTTGAAATAGTTTGTCTTCGTCTCAGTTCATCTTTCTCACTTGTTTCACCGAAATTCTTGTAGAAAAGACGGCTAATTAAAGAGCATAAAGTTTTATCTTTTATGAAAATAATGTATAGTAGTAAACGGTACTGTGTACTTGAAATAGTTTGTATTCGTCTCAGTTCATCTTTCTCACTTGTTTCACCGAAATTCTTGTAATAAAGACGGCTAATTAAAGAGCATGAAGTTCTGTCTTTTATGAAAATAATGTATAGTAGTAAACGGTGCTGTGCACTTGAAATAGTTTGTCTTCATCTCAGTTCATCTTTCTTACTTGTTTCACCGAAATTCTTGTAGAAAGGACGGCTAATTAAAGAGGACTAACTTCTGTCTTTTATGAAAATAATGTATAGTAGTAAACGGTACTGTGTACTTGAAATAGTTTGTCTTCATCTCAGTTAATCTTTCTCACTTGTTTCACCGAAATTCTTGTAGAAAGGACGGCTAATTAAAGAGGACTAACTTCTGTCTTTTATGAAAATAATGTTTAGTAGTAAACGGTGCTGTGCACTTGAAATAGTTTGTCTTCATCTCAGTTCATCTTTCTTACTTGTTTCACCGAAATTCTTGTAGAAAGGACGGCTAATTAAAGAGCATAAAGTTCTGTCTATTATTAAAATAATGTATAGTAGTAAACGGTACTGTGTACTTGAAATAGTTTGTCTTCGTCTCAGTTCATCTTTCTCACTTGTTTCACCGAAATTCTTGTAGAAAAGACGGCTAATTAAAGAGCATAAAGTTTTATCTTTTATGAAAATAATGTATAGTAGTAAACGGTACTGTGTACTTGAAATAGTTTGTATTCGTCTCAGTTCATCTTTCTCACTTGTTTCACCGAAATTCTTGTAATAAAGACGGCTAATTAAAGAGCATGAAGTTCTGTCTTTTATGAAAATAATGTATAGTAGTAAACGGTGCTGTGCACTTGAAATAGTTTGTCTTCATCTCAGTTCATCTTTCTTACTTGTTTCACCGAAATTCTTGTAGAAAGGACGGCTAATTAAAGAGGACTAACTTCTGTCTTTTATGAAAATAATGTATAGTAGTAAACGGTACTGTGTACTTGAAATAGTTTGTCTTCATCTCAGTTAATCTTTCTCACTTGTTTCACCGAAATTCTTGTAGAAAGGACGGCTAATTAAAGAGGACTAACTTCTGTCTTTTATGAAAATAATGTTTAGTAGTAAACGGTGCTGTGCACTTGAAATAGTTTGTCTTCATCTCAGTTCATCTTTCTTACTTGTTTCACCGAAATTCTTGTAGAAAGGACGGCTAATTAAAGAGCATAAAGTTCTGTCTATTATTAAAATAATGTATAGTAGTAAACGGTACTGTGTACTTGAAATAGTTTGTCTTCGTCTCAGTTCATCTTTCTCACTTGTTTCACCGAAATTCTTGTAGAAAAGACGGCTAATTAAAGAGCATAAAGTTTTATCTTTTATGAAAATAATGTATAGTAGTAAACGGTACTGTGTACTTGAAATAGTTTGTATTCGTCTCAGTTCATCTTTCTCACTTGTTTCACCGAAATTCTTGTAATAAAGACGGCTAATTAAAGAGCATGAAGTTCTGTCTTTTATGAAAATAATGTATAGTAGTAAACGGTGCTGTGCACTTGAAATAGTTTGTCTTAATCTCAGTTCATCTTTCTTACTTGTTTCACTGAAATTCTTGTAGAAAGGACGGCTAATTAAAGAGGACTAACTTCTGTCTTTTATGAAAATAATGTATAGTAGTAAACGGTACTGTGTACTTGAAATAGTTTGTCTTCATCTCAATTAATCTTTCTCACTTGTTTCACCGAAATTCTTGTAGAAAGGACGGCTAATTAAAGAGGACTAACTTCTGTCTTTTATGAAAATAATGTTTAGTAGTAAACGGTGCTGTGCACTTGAAATAGTTTGTCTTCATCTCAGTTCATCTTTCTTACTTGTTTCACCGAAATTCTTGTAGAAAGGACGGCTAATTAAAGAGCATAAAGTTCTGTCTATTATTAAAATAATGTATAGTAGTAAACGGTACTGTGTACTTGAAATAGTTTGTCTTCGTCTCAGTTCATCTTTCTCACTTGTTTCACCGAAATTCTTGTAGAAAAGACGGCTAATTAAAGAGCATAAAGTTTTATCTTTTATGAAAATAATGTATAGTAGTAAACGGTACTGTGTACTTGAAATAGTTTGTATTCGTCTCAGTTCATCTTTCTCACTTGTTTCACCGAAATTCTTGTAATAAAGACGGCTAATTAAAGAGCATGAAGTTCTGTCTTTTATGAAAATAATGTATAGTAGTAAACGGTGCTGTGCACTTGAAATAGTTTGTCTTCATCTCAGTTCATCTTTCTTACTTGTTTCACCGAAATTCTTGTAGAAAGGACGGCTAATTAAAGAGGACTAACTTCTGTCTTTTATGAAAATAATGTATAGTAGTAAACGGTACTGTGTACTTGAAATAATTTGTCTTCATCTCAGTTCATCTTTCTTACTTGTTTCACCGAAATTCTTGTAGAAAGGACGGCTAATTAAATAGCATAAAGTTCTGTCTTTTATGAAAATAATGTATAGTAGTAAACGGTACTGTGTACTTGAAATAGTTTGTATTCGTCTCAGTTCATCTTTCTCACTTGTTTCACCGAAATTCTTGTAATAAAGACGGCTAATTAAAGAGCATGAAGTTCTGTCTTTTATGAAAATAATGTATAGTAGTAAACGGTGCTGTGCACTTGAAATAGTTTGTCTTCATCTCATTTAATCTTTCTCACTTGTTTCACCGAAATTCTTGTAGAAAGGACGGCTAATTAAAGAGGACTAACTTCTGTCTTTTATGAAAATAATGTTTAGTAGTAAACGGTGCTGTGCACTTGAAATAGTTTGTCTTCATCTCAGTTCATCTTTCTTACTTGTTTCACCGAAATTCTTGTAGAAAGGACGGCTAATTAAATAGCATAAAGTTCTGTCTTTTATGAAAATAATGTATAGTAGTAAACGGTACTGTGTACTTGAAATAGTGTGTCTTCGTCTCAATTCATCTTTCTCACTTGTTTCACCGAAATTCTTGTAGAAAAAACGGCTAATTAAAGAGCATAAAGTTTTGTCTTTTATGAAACTAATGCATAGTAGTAAACGGTGCTGTGCACTTGAAATAGTTTGTCTTCATCTCATTTCATCTTTCTCACTTGTTTCACCGAAATTCTTGTAGAAAAGACGGCTAATTAAAGAGCATGAAGTTCTGTCTTTTATGAAAATAATGTATAGTTATAAACGGTACTGTGTACTTGAAATAGTTTGTCTTCGTCTCAGTTCATCTTTCTCACTTGTTTCACCGAAATTCTTGTAGAAAAGACGGCTAATTAAAGAGCATAAAGTTTTGTCTTTTATGAAAATAATGTATAGTAGTAAACGGTACTGTGTACTTGAAATAGTTTGTCTTCGTCTCAGTTCATCTTTCTCACTTGTTTCACCGAAATTCTTGTAGAAAAGACGGCTAATTAAAGAGCATAAAGTTTTGTCTTTTATGAAACTAATGTATAGTAGTAAACGGTGCTGTGCACTTGAAATAGTTTGTCTTCATCTCAGTTCATCTTTCTCACTTGTTTCACCGAAATTCTTGTACAAAAGACGGCTAATTAAAGAGCATGAACTTCTGTCTTTTATGAAAATTAAATAAAAAAAAACAAGTTTTTTAAACTGAAAGTAAGGAGCGACATTAAAACTTAAAACGAACAGAAATTATTCTGTATATGAAAGAGACTGTCCCCTCCTCAACGCCTCGCTCTTTACGCTAAAGTTTTTTATTGTTTTAAAAAATAAAGTTGTGAGACAGAGTCAAACTTTAGCGTAAAGAGCGAGGCGTTGAGGAGGGGACAGTCTCTTTCATATACAGAATAATTTCTGTTCGTTTTAAGTTTTAATGTCGCTCCTTACTTTCAGTTTAAAAAACTTGTTTTTTTTTATTTAATTTTTGAACGTTTTTGAATAAATGCAGGTTTTGATCTTGGCTCACCGTACATGAATAATTAAAACAAAATTTTCATATTAATTTACTTTTATTTAGTTAAATGGCTTTCTCGAAACTTGTTTAATTTTATTTACGAACGTTTTTATTAGTAATAAATATACGTAACTTACGAATTAACTTACGTAACGAACTTCTATATTCATATATTTTTAATACATTTATTAGGGGGTTCGCCCCCTAGTCAATACCTTGCTCTTTAAGCGAAAGTTCAAATCTTGTTCCAATTCTTTAGAAATGACCGCTTAATCACAAAGGCCGTTAATTAGAATAAATAGCTCTTATGAAAGTACTAAAAAATCTTTGGCTTAAAGAGCGAGGCATTGACTACGGGGTGAACCCAATTATATATGTAATATTTTCTGTTCGTTTAAAGTTTCGATGTTGCTGCTGTTGCAGTTGAAATACTTGTTTTTTTATATTAAATTTATGATCTTTTTTTAAATAATGCTGGGAAGTCCGGCGTCCCCTTCATAGCAATGTCCCTTCCCCCATGAAAACTTCCTTCATGGAAAGACTCCTCCCACATAACCCCTGACCCACCCCCCCCCCCCCTCCCCCCCACTACCAGGAAAAATCTCCCCTGAAAACGTCTGTATACTTCCAAATAACCAATACTATATGTTAACATTGGGTAAAGTTCATAACTTTCAGCCCTCCCCCCGGGAAGTTCGGGGGATTAAGTCATCCTAAAAGACATACTTATAATATTTTCGAACATGCTGAACAAAATGGCTATCTCAAAATTTTGATCAGGTGACTTTGGGAAAAAAATGAGCTTGGGAGGGGGCCTAGTTGCCCTCCATTTTTTTTGGTCACTTAAAAAGGGCACTAGAACTTTCAATTTCCATTCCAATGAGCCCTTTCACGATATTCTAGGACAACTGGTTCGATACGATCACCCCTGGGAAAAAAAAAAAAAAACAAAAAACAAACAAACAAACAAATAAACACGCACCCGTGATCTTTCTTCTGGCAAAAAATGCAAAATTCCACATTTTTGTAGATGGGAGCTTGAAACCTCTACAGTAGGGTTCTCTGATACGCGGAATATGATGGTGTGATTTTCATTAAGGTTCTATGACTTTTAGGGGGTCTTTCCCCCCTTTTTCAAAAATCAGCCAAATTTTCTCAGGCGCCTAACTTTTGATGGAAAGGATTAAACTTGATGAAACTTATATATTTGAAATCAGCATTAAAATACGATTCTTTTGATGTATCTATTTGTATCAAAATACCGTTTTCTAGAGTTTCGGTTACCATTGAGCCGGGTCGCTCCTTACTTACAGTTCGTTACCACGAACTGTTTGATAATGTATAGTAGTAAACGGTGCTGTGCACTTGAAATAGTTTGTCTTCATCTCAGTTCATCTTTCTTACTTGTTTCACCGAAATTCTTGTAGAAAGGACGGCTAATTAAAGAGCATAAAGTTCTGTCTTTTATGAATATAATGTGTAGTAGTAAACGGTGCTTTGCACTTGAAATAGTTTGTCTTCATCTCAGTTCATCTTTCTTACTTGTTTCACCGAAATTCTTGTAGAAAGGACGGCTAATTAAAGAGCATAAAGTTCTGTCTTTTATGAAAATAATGTATAGTAGTAAACGGTACTGTGTACTTGAAAGAGTTTGTCTTCGTCTCAGTTCATCTTTCTCACTTGTTTCACCGAAATTCTTGTAGAAAAGACGGCTAATTAAAGAGCATAAAGTTTTGTTTTTTTATGAAAATAATGTATAGTAGTGAACGGTACTGTGTACTTGAAATAGTTTGTACTCGTCTCAGTTCATCTTTCTCACTTGTTTCACCGAAATTCTTGTAGAAAAGACGGCTAATTAAAGAGCATGAAGTTCTGTCTTTTATGAAAATAATGTATAGTAGTAAACGGCACTGTGTACTTGAAATGGTTTGTCTTCGTCTCAGTTCATCTTTCTTACTTGTTTCACCGAAATTCTTGTAGAAAGGACGGCTAATTAAAGAGCATAAAGTTCTGTCTATTATTAAAATAATGTATAGTAGTAAACGGTACTGTGTACTTGAAATAGTTTGTCTTGGTCCCAGTTCATCTTTCTCACTTGTTTCACCGAAATTCTTGTAGAAAAGACGGCTAATTAAAGAGCATAAAGTTTTGTCTTTTATGAAAATAATGTATAGTAGTAAACGGTACTGTGTACTTGAAATAGTTTGTATTCGTCTCAGTTCATCTTTCTCACTTGTTTCACCGAAATTATTGTAATAAAGACGGCTAATTAAAGAGCATGAAGTTCTGTCTCTTATGAAAATAATGTATAGTAGTAAACGGTGCTGTACACTTGAAATAGTTTGTCTTCATCTCAGTTCATCTTTCTTACTTGTTTCACCGAAATTCTTGTAGAAAGGACGGCTAATTAAAGAGCATAAACTTCTGTCTTTTATGAAAATAATGTATAGTAGTAAACGGTACTGTGTACTTGAAATAGTTTGTCTTCATCTCAGTTAATCTTTCTCACTTGTTTCACCGAAATACTTGTAATAAAGACGGCTAATTAAAGAGCATGAAGTTCTGTCTTTTATGAAAATAATGTTTAGTAGTAAACGGTGCTGTGCACTTGAAATAGTTTGTCTTCATCTCAGTTCATCTTTCTTACTTGTTTCACCGAAATTCTTGTAGAAAGGACGGCTAATTAAATAGCATAAAGTTCTGTCTTTTATGAAAATAATGTATAGTAGTAAACGGTACTGTGTACTTGAAATAGTTTGTCTTCGTCTCAATTCATCTTTCTCACTTGTTTCACCGAAATTCTTGTAGAAAAAACGGCTAATTAAAGAGCATAAATTTTTGTCTTATGAAACAAATGCATAGTAGTAAACGGTGCTGTGCACTTGAAATAGTTTGTCTTCATCTCAGTTCATCTTTCTCACTTGTTTCACCGAAATTCTTGTAGAAAAGACGGCTAATTAAAGAGCATGAAGTTCTGTCTTTTATGAAAATAATGTATAGTAGTAAACGGTACTGTGTACTTGAAATAGTTTGTCTTCATCTCAGTTAATCTTTCTCACTTGTTTCACCGAAATACTTGTAATAAAGACGGCTAATTAAAGAGCATGAAGTTCTGTCTCTTATGAAAATAATGTATAGTAGTAAACGGTGCTGTGCACTTGAAATAGTTTGTCTTCATCTCAGTTCATCTTTCTTACTTGTTTCACCGAAATTCTTGTAGAAAGGACGGCTAATTAAAGAGCATAAACTTCTGTCTTTTATGAAAATAATGTATAGTAGTAAACGGTACTGTGTACTTGAAATAGTTTGTCTTCATCTCAGTTAATCTTTCTCACTTGTTTCACCGAAATACTTGTAATAAAGACGGCTAATTAAAGAGCATGAAGTTCTGTCTTTTATGAAAATAATGTTTAGTAGTAAACGGTGCTGTGCACTTGAAATAGTTTGTCTTCATCTCAGTTCATCTTTCTTACTTGTTTCACCGAAATTCTTGTAGAAAGGACGGCTAATTAAATAGCATAAAGTTCTGTCTTTTATGAAAATAATGTATAGTAGTAAACGGTACTGTGTACTTGAAATAGTTTGTCTTCGTCTCAATTCATCTTTCTCACTTGTTTCACCGAAATTCTTGTAGAAAAAACGGCTAATTAAAGAGCATAAATTTTTGTCTTATGAAACAAATGCATAGTAGTAAACGGTGCTGTGCACTTGAAATAGTTTGTCTTCATCTCAGTTCATCTTTCTCACTTGTTTCACCGAAATTCTTGTAGAAAAGACGGCTAATTAAAGAGCATGAAGTTCTGTCTTTTATGAAAATAATGTATAGTAATAAACGGTACTGTGTACTTGAAATAGTTTGTCTTCGTCTCAGTTCATTTTTCTCATTGGTTTCACCGAAATTCTTGTAAAAAGGACGGCTAATTAAAGAGCATAAATTTCTGTCTTTTATGAAAATATTGTATAGTAATAAACGGTACTGTGCACTTGAAATAGTTTGTCTTCATCTCAGTTCATCTTTCTCACTTGTTTCACCGAAATTCTTGTAGAAAAGACGGCTAATTAAAGAGCATGAAGTTTTGTCTTTTATGAAAATAATGTGTAGTAGTAAACGGTACTGTGTACTTGAAATAGTTTGTCTTCGTCTCAGTTCATCTTTCTCACTTGTTTCACCGAAAATCTTGTAGAAAAGACGGCTAATTAAAGAGCATAAAGTTTTGTCTTTTATGAAAATAATGAAAAACCAACAAAGAGAAAAATCTCTAAAAAAAATTAAAGAAATTAAAACATATGTTTGCTAACCTTTCCATAAATAGGGACACGGGTAATTTAAATATTGACCCAATTTATGATAACCTTCTAAAGAGTGAATCAATTGTCAATAAGGGAGTAAAGATTTTAAATAATCACCAGGGGACTATTTTACCTGTTAGACCAAAACGATTTGCTTCAGTAATAGCTAACAAAAGGATTATTTCGCAACTGAATAATTAAAGTAATTTACAGTTTTTTTTATTTTTCCTCAGTTACTCTGGTGTCCTCACTGAAGTAACTCTATTTTAGCATCTTTTCCCTACGTGGATTAGTTTGCGCAGATTGTACATTTTTGTTTTTCTTTTTGGTGGTGGTTTTATTGGTTTTTAGTTTTATCTTGTTTTTTTTTTTTTTTTTTTTTTGTCTTTCGTGCTGAAGACGCCTTGTTTGTATACAGGCGAAATATCCGCGTTGTTTTGTTTCTGTTGTTTTCCTTTTCTCTCCACTGGCCACAGTCTCGTTTGTTTGTTTTTTTTAGAGATTTTTCTCTTTGTTGGTTTTTTGTCATGGCTGGCCGGTTCGGCTTAAGATCTTTCAATCTTTCATGAAAATAATGTATAGTTGTAAACGGTACTGTGTACTTGAAATAGTTTGTCTTCGTCTCAGTTCGTCTTTCTCACTTGTTTCACCGAAATTCTTGTAGAAAAGACGGCTAATTAAAGAGCATAAAGTTTTGTCTTTTATGAAACTAATGTATAGTAGTAAACGGTGCTGTGCACTTGAAATAGTTTGTCTTCATCTCAGTTCATCTTTCTCACTTGTTTCACCGAAATTCTTGTACAAAAGACGGCTAATTAAAGAGCAAGAACTTCCGTCTTTTATGAAAATAATGTATAGTAGTAAACGGTGCTGTGCACTTGAAAGAGTTTGTCTTCATCTCAGTTCATCTTTCTTACTTGTTTCACCGAAATTCTTGTAGAAAGGACGGCTAATTAAAGAGCATAAAGTTCTGTCTTTTATGAATATAATGTGTAGTAGTAAACGGTGCTGTGCACTTGAAATAGTTTGTCTTCATCTCAGTTCATCTTTCTTACTTGTTTCACCGAAATTCTTGTAGAAAGGACGGTTAATTAAAGAGCATAAAGTTCTGTCTTTTATGAAAATAATGTATAGTAGTAAACGGTACTGTGTACTTGAATTAGTTTGTCTTCGTCTCAGTTCATCTTTCTCACTTGTTTCACCGAAATTCTTGTAGAAAAGACGGCTAATTAAAGAGCATAAAGTTTTGTCTTTTATGAAAATAATGTATAGTAGTGAACGGTACTGTGTACTTGAAATAGTTTGTACTCGTCTCAGTTCATCTTTCTCACTTGTTTCACTGAAATTCTTGTGGAAAAGACGGCTAATTAAAGAGCATGAAGTTCTGTCTTTTATAAAAATAATGTATAGTAGTAAACGGTACTGTGTACTTGAAATGGTTTGTCTTCGTCTCAGTTCATCTTTCTTACTTGTTTCACCGAAATTCTTGTAGAAAGGACGGCTAATTAAAGAGCATAAAGTTCTGTCTATTATTAAAATAATGTATAGTAGTAAACGGTACTGTGTACTTGAAATAGTTTGTCTTCGTCTCAGTTCATCTTTCTCACTTGTTTCACCGAAATTCTTGTAGAAAAGACGGCTAATTAAAGAGCATAAAGTTTTGTCTTTTATGAAAATAATGTATAGTAGTAAACGGTACTGTGTACTTGAAATAGTTTGTATTCGTCTCAGTTCATCTTTCTCACTTGTTTCACCGAAATTCTTGTAATAAAGACGGCTAATTAAAGAGTATGAAGTTCTGTCTTTTATGAAAATAATGTATAGTAGTAAACGGTGCTGTGCACTTGAAATAGTTTGTCTTCATCTCAGTTCATCTTTCTTACTTGTTTCACCGAAATTCTTGTAGAAAGGACGGCTAATTAAAGAGCATAGACTTCTGTCTTTTATGAAAATAATGTATAGTAGTAAACGGTACTGTGTACTTGAAATAGTTTGTCTTCATCTCAGTTAATCTTTCTCACTTGTTTCACCGAAATTCTTGTAATAAAGACGGCTAATTAAAGAGCATGAAGTTCTGTCTTTTATGAAAATAATGTTTAGTAGTAAACGGTTCTGTGCACTTGAAATAGTTTGTCTTCATCTCAGTTCATCTTTCTTACTTGTTCCACGTAATTCTTGTAGAAAGGACGGCTAATTAAATAGCATAAAGTTCTGTCTTTTATGAAAATAATGTATAGTAGTAAACGGTACTGTGTACTTGAAATAGTTTGTCTTCGTCTCAATTCATCTTTCTCACTTGTTTCACCGAAATTCTTGTAGAAAAAACGGCTAATTAAAGAGCATAAAGTTTTGTCTTTTATGAAACTAATGCATAGTAGTAAACGGTGCTGTGCACTTGAAATAGTTAGTCTTCATCTCAGTTCATCTTTCTCACTTGTTTCACTGAAATTCTTGTAGAAAAGACGGCTAATTAAAGAGCATGAAGTTCTGTCTTTTATGAAAATAATGTATAGTTATAAACGGTACTGTGTACTTGAAATAGTTTGTCTTCGTCTCAGTTCATCTTTCTCATTGGTTTCACCGAAATTCTTGTAGAAAGGACGCGGTAATTAAAGAGCATAAAGTTCTGTCTTTTATGAAAATAATGTATAGTAGTAAACGGTACTGTGTACTTGAAATAGTTTGTCTTCGTCTCAGTTCATCTTTCTAATTGGTTTCACCGAAATTCTTGTAAAAAGGACGGCTAATTAAAGAACATAAAGTTCTGTCTTTTATGAAAATATTGTATAGTAATAAACGGTACTGTGCACTTGAAATAGTTTGTCTTCATCTCAGTTCATCTTTCTCACTTGTTTCACCGAAATTCTTGTAGAAAAGACGGCTAATTAAAGAGCATGAAGTTCTGTCTTTTATGAAAATAATGTATAGTAGTAAACGGTACTGTGTACTTGAAATAGTTTGTCTTCGTCTCAGTTCATCTTTCTAATTGGTTTCACCGAAATTCTTGTAGAAAGGACGGCTAATTAAAGATCATAAAGTTCTGTCTTTTATGAAAATATTGTATAGTAATAAACGGTACTGTGCACTTGAAATAGTTTGTCTTCATCTCAGTTCATCTTTCGCACTTGTTTCACCGAAATTCTTGTAGAAAAGACGGCTAATTAAAGAGCATAAAGTTTTGTCTTTTATGAAAATAATGTATAGTAGTAAACGGTACTGTGTACTTGAAATAGTTTTTCTTCGTCTCAGTTCATCTTTCTCACTTGTTTCAAAGAAATTCTTGTAGAAAAGACGGCTAATTAAAGAGCATAAAGTTTTGAATTTTATGAAACTAATGTATAGTAGTAAACGGTACTGTGTACTTGAAATAGTTTGTCTTCGTCTCAGTTGATCTTTCTCACTTGTTTCAAAGAAATTCTTGTAGAAAAGACGGCTAATTAAAGAGCATAAAGTTTTATTTTTTATGAAAATAATGTATAGTAGTAAACGGTACTGTGTACTTGAAATAGTTTGTCTTCGTCTCAGTTCATCTTTCTCACTGGTTTCACCGAAATTCTTGTAGAAAGGACGGCTAATTAAAGATCATAAAGTTCTGTCTTTTATGAAAATATTTTATAGTAATAAACGGTACTGTGCACTCGAAATAGTTTGTCTTCATCTCAGTTCATCTTTCGCACTTGTTTCACCGAAATTCTTGTAGAAAAGACGGCTAATTAAAGAGCATAAAGTTTTGTCTTTTATGAAAATAATGTATAGTAGTAAACGGTACTGTGTACTTGAAATAGTTTGTCTTCGTCTCAGTTCATCTTTCTCACTTGTTTCAAAGAAATTCTTGTAGAAAAGACGGCTAATTAAAGAGCATAAAGTTTTGTCTTTTATGAAACTAATGTATAGTAGTAAACGGTACTGTGCACTTGAAATAGTTTGTCTTCATCTCAATTCATCTTTCTCACTTGTTTCAAAGAAATTCTTGTAGAAAAGACGGCTAATTAAAGAGCATAAAGTTTTGTTTTTATGAAAATAATGTATAGTAGTAAACGGTACTGTGGACTTGAAATAGTTTGTCTTCGTCTCAGTTCATCTTTCTCACTGGTTTCACCGAAATTCTTGTAGAAAGGACGGCTAATTAAAGATCTTAAAGTTCTGTCTTTTATGAAAATATGGTATAGTAATAAACGGTACTGTGCACTTGAAATAGTTTGTCTTCATCCCAGTTCATCTTTCGCACTTGTTTCACCGAAATTCTTGTAGAAAAAACGGCTAATTAAAGAGCATAAAGTTTTGTCTTTTATGAAACTAATGCATAGTAGTAAACGGTGCTGTGCACTTGAAATAGTTAGTCTTCATCTCAGTTCATCTTTCTCACTTGTTTCACTGAAATTCTTGTAGAAAAGACGGCTAATTAAAGAGCATGAAGTTCTGTCTTTTATGAAAATATTGTATAGTAATAAACGGTACTGTGCACTTGAAATAGTTTGTCTTCATCTCAGTTCATCTTTCTCACTTGTTTCACCGAAATTCTTGTAGAAAAGACGGCTAATTAAAGAGCATGAAGTTCTGTCTTTTATGAAAATAATGTATAGTAGTAAACGGTACTGTGTACTTGAAATAGTTTGTCTTCGTCTCAGTTCATCTTTCTCACTGGTTTCACCGAAATTCTTGTAGAAAGGACGGCTAATTAAAGATCATAAAGTTCTGTCTTTTATGAAAATATTGTATAGTAATAAACGGTACTGTGCACTTGAAATAGTTTTTCTTCATCTCAGTTCATCTTTCGCACTTGTTTCACCGAAATTCTTGTAGAAAAGACGGCTAATTAAAGAGCATAAAGTTTTGTCTTTTATGAAAATAATGTATAGTAGTAAACGGTACTGTGTACTTGAAATAGTTTTTCTTCGTCTCAGTTCATCTTTCTCACTTGTTTCAAAGAAATTCTTGTAGAAAAGACGGCTAATTAAAGAGCATAAAGTTTTGTCTTTTATGAAACTAATGTATAGTAGTAAACGGTACTGTGTACTTGAAATAGTTTGTCTTCGTCTCAGTTGATCTTTCTCACTTGTTTCAAAGAAATTCTTGTAGAAAAGACGGCTAATTAAAGAGCATAAAGTTTTATTTTTTATGAAAATAATGTATAGTAGTAAACGGTACTGTGTACTTGAAATAGTTTGTCTTCGTCTCAGTTCATCTTTCTCACTGGTTTCACCGAAATTCTTGTAGAAAGGACGGCTAATTAAAGATCATAAAGTTCTGTCTTTTATGAAAATATTTTATAGTAATAAACGGTACTGTGCACTCGAAATAGTTTGTCTTCATCTCAGTTCATCTTTCGCACTTGTTTCACCGAAATTCTTGTAGAAAAGACGGCTAATTAAAGAGCATAAAGTTTTGTCTTTTATGAAAATAATGTATAGTAGTAAACGGTACTGTGTACTTGAAATAGTTTGTCTTCGTCTCAGTTCATCTTTCTCACTTGTTTCAAAGAAATTCTTGTAGAAAAGACGGCTAATTAAAGAGCATAAAGTTTTGTCTTTTATGAAACTAATGTATAGTAGTAAACGGTACTGTGCACTTGAAATAGTTTGTCTTCATCCCAGTTCATCTTTCGCACTTGTTTCACCGAAATTCTTGTAGAAAAAACGGCTAATTAAAGAGCATAAAGTTTTGTCTTTTATGAAACTAATGCATAGTAGTAAACGGTGCTGTGCACTTGAAATAGTTAGTCTTCATCTCAGTTCATCTTTCTCACTTGTTTCACTGAAATTCTTGTAGAAAAGACGGCTAATTAAAGAGCATGAAGTTCTGTCTTTTATGAAAATAATGTATAGTTATAAACGGTACTGTGTACTTGAAATAGTTTGTCTTCGTCTCAGTTCATCTTTCTCATTGGTTTCACCGAAATTCTTGTAGAAAGGACGCGGTAATTAAAGAGCATAAAGTTCTGTCTTTTATGAAAATAATGTATAGTAGTAAACGGTACTGTGTACTTGAAATAGTTTGTCTTCGTCTCAGTTCATCTTTCTAATTGGTTTCACCGAAATTCTTGTAAAAAGGACGGCTAATTAAAGAGCATAAAGTTCTGTCTTTTATGAAAATATTGTATAGTAATAAACGGTACTGTGCACTTGAAATAGTTTGTCTTCATCTCAGTTCATCTTTCTCACTTGTTTCACCGAAATTCTTGTAGAAAAGACGGCTAATTAAAGAGCATGAAGTTCTGTCTTTTATGAAAATAATGTATAGTAGTAAACGGTACTGTGTACTTGAAATAGTTTGTCTTCGTCTCAGTTCATCTTTCTCACTGGTTTCACCGAAATTCTTGTAGAAAGGACGGCTAATTAAAGATCATAAAGTTCTGTCTTTTATGAAAATATTGTATAGTAATAAACGGTACTGTGCACTTGAAATAGTTTTTCTTCATCTCAGTTCATCTTTCGCACTTGTTTCACCGAAATTCTTGTAGAAAAGACGGCTAATTAAAGAGCATAAAGTTTTGTCTTTTATGAAAATAATGTATAGTAGTAAACGGTACTGTGTACTTGAAATAGTTTTTCTTCGTCTCAGTTCATCTTTCTCACTTGTTTCAAAGAAATTCTTGTAGAAAAGACGGCTAATTAAAGAGCATAAAGTTTTGTCTTTTATGAAACTAATGTATAGTAGTAAACGGTACTGTGTACTTGAAATAGTTTGTCTTCGTCTCAGTTGATCTTTCTCACTTGTTTCAAAGAAATTCTTGTAGAAAAGACGGCTAATTAAAGAGCATAAAGTTTTATTTTTTATGAAAATAATGTATAGTAGTAAACGGTACTGTGTACTTGAAATAGTTTGTCTTCGTCTCAGTTCATCTTTCTCACTGGTTTCACCGAAATTCTTGTAGAAAGGACGGCTAATTAAAGATCATAAAGTTCTGTCTTTTATGAAAATATTTTATAGTAATAAACGGTACTGTGCACTCGAAATAGTTTGTCTTCATCTCAGTTCATCTTTCGCACTTGTTTCACCGAAATTCTTGTAGAAAAGACGGCTAATTAAAGAGCATAAAGTTTTGTTTTTTATGAAAATAATGTATAGTAGTAAACGGTACTGTGTACTTGAAATAGTTTGTCTTCGTCTCAGTTCATCTTTCTCACTTGTTTCAAAGAAATTCTTGTAGAAAAGACGGCTAATTAAAGAGCATAAAGTTTTGTCTTTTATGAAACTAATGTATAGTAGTAAACGGTACTGTGCACTTGAAATAGTTTGTCTTCATCTCAATTCATCTTTCTCACTTGTTTCAAAGAAATTCTTGTAGAAAAGACGGCTAATTAAAGAGCATAAAGTTTTGTTTTTTATGAAAATAATGTATAGTAGTAAACGGTACTGTGGACTTGAAATAGTTTGTCTTCGTCTCAGTTCATCTTTATCACTGGTTTCACCGAAATTCTTGTAGAAAGGACGGCTAATTAAAGATCATAAAGTTCTGTCTTTTATGAAAATATGGTATAGTAATAAACGGTACTGTGCACTTGAAATAGTTTGTCTTCATCCCAGTTCATCTTTCGCACTTGTTTCACCGAAATTCTTGTAGAAAAGACGGCTAATTAAAGAGCAAAAAGTTTTGTCTTTTATGAAAATAATGTATAGTAGTAAACGGTACTGTGTACTTGAAATAGTTTGTCTTCGTCTCAGTTCATCTTTCTCACTTGTTTCAAAGAAATTCTTGTAGAAAAGACGGCTAATTAAAGAGCATAAAGTTTTGTCTTTTATGAAACTAATGTATAGTAGTAAACGGTACTGTGCACTTGAAATAGTTTGTCTTCATCTCAGTTCATCTTTCTTACTTGTTTCACAAAAATTCTTTTAGAAAGGACGGCCAATTAAAGAGCATAAAGTCCTGTCTTTTATGAAACTAATGTATAGAAGTAAACGGTGCTGTGTACTTTAAATAGCTTGTCTTCGCATCAGTTCATCTTTCTCACTTTTTTCGCCAAAATGGTTATAGAAAGGGCGGCTAAATAAAGAGCATAAAGTTCTGTCTTTTATGAAACTAATGTATAGTAGTAAACGGTGCTGTGAACTTGAAATCGTTTGTCTTCGTCTCAGTTCTTCTTTCTCACTTGTTTCTCCAAAACTATTGTAGAAAAGACGGCTAATTAAAGAGCATAAAGTTCTGTCTTTTATGAAACTAATGTATAGTAGTAAACGGTACTGTGCAATTGAAATAGTTTGTCTTCATCTCAGTTCATCTTTCTTACTTGTTTCACCGAAATTCTTGCAGAAAGGACGGCTAATTAAAGAGCATAAAGTACTGTCTTTTATGAAACTAATGTATAGAAATAAACGGTGCTGTTTATTTTAAATAGTTTGTCTTCGCATCAGTTCATCTTTCTCACTTGTTTCGCCAAAATGGTTGTAGAAAGGGCGGCTAATTAAAAAGCATTAAGTTCTGTCTTTTATGAAACTAATGTATAGTAGTAAACGGTGCTGTGAACTTGAAACTGTTTGTCTTCGTCTCAGTTCTTCTTTCTCACCTGTTTCTCCGAAATTGTTGTAGAAAAGACGGCTAATTAAAGAGCATAAAGTTCTGTCTTTTATGAAACTAATGTATAGTAGTAAACGGTACTGTGCACTTGAAATAGTTTGTCTTCATCTCAGTTCATCTTTCGCACTTGTTTCACCGAAATTCTTGTAGAAAAGACGGCTAATTAAAGAGCATAAAGTTTTGTCTTTTATGAAAATAATGTATAGTAGTAAACGGTACTGTGTACTTGAAATAGTTTTTCTTCGTCTCAGTTCATCTTTCTCACTTGTTTCAAAGAAATTCTTGTAGAAAAGACGGCTAATTAAAGAGCATAAAGTTTTGTCTTTTATGAAACTAATGTATAGTAGTAAACGGTACTGTGTACTTGAAATAGTTTGTCTTCGTCTCAGTTGATCTTTCTCACTTGTTTCAAAGAAATTCTTGTAGAAAAGACGGCTAATTAAAGAGCATAAAGTTTTGTTTTTTATGAAAATAATGTATAGTAGTAAACGGTACTGTGGGCTTGAAATAGTTTGTCTTCGTCTCAGTTCATCTTTCTCACTGGTTTCACCGAAATTCTTGTAGAAAGGACGGCTAATTAAAGATCATAAAGTTCTGTCTTTTATGAAAATAATGTATAGTAATAAACGGTACTGTGTACTTGAAATAGTTTGTCTTCGTCTCAGTTCATCTTTCTCACTTGTTTCACCGAAATTCTTGTAGAAAAGACGGCTAATTAAAGAGCATAAAGTTTTGTCTTTTATGAAAATAATGTATAGTAGTAAACGGTACTGTGTACTTGAAATAGTTTGTCTTCGTCTCAGTTCATCTTTCTCACTTGTTTCACCGAAATTCTTGTAGAAAAGACGGCTAATTAAAGAGCATAAAGTTTTGTCTTTTATGAAACTAATGTATAGTAGTAAACGGTGCTGTGCACTTCAAATAGTTTGTCTTCATCTCAGTTCATCTTTCTCACTTGTTTCACCGAAATTCTTGTACAAAAGACGGCTAATTAAAGAGCATGAACTTCTGTCTTTTATAAAAATTAAATAAAAAAAAAACAAGTTTTTTAAACTGAAAGTAAGGAGCGACATTAAAACTTAAAACGAACAGAAATTATTCTGTATATGAAAGAGACTGTCCCCTCCTCAACGCCTCGCTCTTTACGCTAAAGTTTTTTATTGTTTTAAAAAATAAAGTTGTGAGACAGAGTCAAACTTTAGCGTAAAGAGCGAGGCGTTGAGGAGGGGACAGTCTCTTTCATATACAGAATAATTTCTGTTCGTTTTAAGTTTTAATGTCGCTCCTTACTTTCAGTTTAAAAAACTTGTTTTTTTTTATTTAATTTTTGAACGTTTTTGAATAAATGCAGGTTTTGATCTTGGCTCACCGTACATGAATAATTAAAACAAAATTTTCATATTAATTTACTTTTATTTAGTTAAATGGCTTTCTCGAAACTTGTTTAATTTTATTTACGAACGTTTTTATTAGTAATAAATATACGTAACTTACGAATTAACTTACGTAACGAACTTCTATATTCATATATTTTTAATACATTTATTAGGGGGTTCGCCCCCTAGTCAATACCTTGCTCTTTAAGCGAAAGTTCAAATCTTGTTCCAATTCTTTAGAAATGACCGCTTAATCACAAAGGCCGTTAATTAGAATAAATAGCTCTTATGAAAGTACTAAAAAATCTTTGGCTTAAAGAGCGAGGCATTGACTACGGGGTGAACCCAATTATATATGTAATATTTTCTGTTCGTTTAAAGTTTCGATGTTGCTGCTGTTGCAGTTGAAATACTTGTTTTTTTATATTAAATTTATGATCTTTTTTTAAATAATGCTGGGAAGTCCGGTGTCCCCTTCATAGCAATGTCCCTTCCCCCATGAAAACTTCCTTCATGGAAAGACTCCTCCCACATAGCCCCTGACCCACCCCCCCCCCCCCCTCCCCCCCCCCACTACCAGGAAAAATCTCCCCTGAAAACGTCTGTATACTTCCAAATAACCAATACTATATGTTAACATTGGGTAAAGTTCATAACTTTCAGCCCTCCCCCCGGGAAGTTCGGGGGATTAAGTCATCCTAAAAGACATACTTATAATATTTTCGAACATGCTGAACAAAATGGCTATCTCAAAATTTTGATCAGGTGACTTTGGGAAAAAAAATGAGCTTGGGAGGGGGCCTAGTTGCCCTCCATTTTTTTTGGTCACTTAAAAAGGGCACTAGAACTTTCAATTTCCATTCCAATGAGCCCTTTCACGATATTCTAGGACAACTGGTTCGATACGATCACCCCTGGGGAAAAAAAAAAAAAACAAACAAACAAACAAACAAATAAACACGCACCCGTGATCTTTCTTCTGGCAAAAAATGCAAAATTCCACATTTTTGTAGATGGGAGCTTGAAACCTCTACAGTAGGGTTCTCTGATACGCGGAATATGATGGTGTGATTTTCATTAAGGTTCTATGACTTTTAGGGGGTCTTTCCCCCCTTTTTCGAAAATCAGCCAAATTTTCTCAGGCGCCTAACTTTTGATGGAAAGGATTAAACTTGATGAAATCTATATATTTGAAATCAGCATTAAAATACGATTCTTTTGATGTATCTATTTGTATCAAAATACCGTTTTCTAGAGTTTCGGTTACCATTGAGCCGGGTCGCTCCTTACTTACAGTTCGTTACCACGAACTGTTTGATAATGTATAGTAGTAAACGGTGCTGTGCACTTGAAATAGTTTGTCTTTATCTCAGTTCATCTTTCTTACTTGTTTCACCGAAATTCTTGTAGAAAGGACGGCTAATTAAAGAGCATAAAGTTCTGTCTTTTATGAATATAATGTGTAGTAGTAAACGGTGCTTTGCACTTGAAATAGTTTGTCTTTATCTCAGTTCATCTTTCTTACTTGTTTCACCGAAATTCTTGTAGAAAGGACGGCTAATTAAAGAGCATAAAGTTCTGTCTTTTATGAAAATAATGTATAGTAGTAAACGGTACTGTGTACTTGAAAGAGTTTGTCTTCGTCTCAGTTCATCTTTCTCACTTGTTTCACCGAAATTCTTGTAGAAAAGACGGCTAATTAAAGAGCATAAAGTTTTGTTTTTTATGAAAATAATGTATAGTAGTGAACGGTACTGTGTACTTGAAATAGTTTGTACTCGTCTCAGTTCATCTTTCTCACTTGTTTCACCGAAATTCTTGTAGAAAAGACGGCTAATTAAAGAGCATGAAGTTCTGTCTTTTATGAAAATAATGTATAGTAGTAAACGGTACTGTGTACTTGAAATGGTTTGTCTTCGTCTCAGTTCATCTTTCTTACTTGTTTCACCGAAATTCTTGTAGAAAGGACGGCTAATTAAAGAGCATAAAGTTCTGTCTATTATTAAAATAATGTATAGTAGTAAACGGTACTGTGTACTTGAAATAGTTTGTCTTCGTCCCAGTTCATCTTTCTCACTTGTTTCACCGAAATTCTTGTAGAAAAGACGGCTAATTAAAGAGCATAAAGTTTTGTCTTTTATGAAAATAATGTATAGTAGTAAACGGTACTGTGTACTTGAAATAGTTTGTATTCGTCTCAGTTCATCTTTCTCACTTGTTTCACCGAAATTATTGTATAAAGACGGCTAATTAAAGAGCATGAAGTTCTGTCTCTTATGAAAATAATGTATAGTAGTAAACGGTGCTGTACACTTGAAATAGTTTGTCTTCATCTCAGTTCATCTTTCTTACTTGTTTCACCGAAATTCTTGTAGAAAGGACGGCTAATTAAATAGCATAAAGTTCTGTCTTTTATGAAAATAATGTATAGTAGTAAACGGTACTGTGTACTTGAAATAGTTTGTCTTCATCTCAGTTAATCTTTCTCACTTGTTTCACCGAAATACTTGTAATAAAGACGGCTAATTAAAGAGCATGAAGTTCTGTCTTTTATGAAAATAATGTTTAGTAGTAAACGGTGCTGTGCACTTGAAATAGTTTGTCTTCATCTCAGTTCATCTTTCTTACTTGTTTCACCGAAATTCTTGTAGAAAGGACGGCTAATTAAATAGCATAAAGTTCTGTCTTTTATGAAAATAATGTATAGTAGTAAACGGTACTGTGTACTTGAAATAGTTTGTCTTCGTCTCAATTCATCTTTCTCACTTGTTTCACCGAAATTCTTGTAGAAAAAACGGCTAATTAAAGAGCATAAATTTTTGTCTTATGAAACAAATGCATAGTAGTAAACGGTGCTGTGCACTTGAAATAGTTTGTCTTCATCTCAGTTCATCTTTCTCACTTGTTTCACCGAAATTCTTGTAGAAAAGACGGCTAATTAAAGAGCATGAAGTTCTGTCTTTTATGAAAATAATGTATAGTAATAAACGGTACTGTGTACTTGAAATAGTTTGTCTTCGTCTCAGTTCATTTTTCTCATTGGTTTCACCGAAATTCTTGTAAAAAGGACGGCTAATTAAAGAGCATAAAGTTCTGTCTTTTATGAAAATATTGTATAGTAATAAACGGTACTGTGCACTTGAAATAGTTTGTCTTCATCTCAGTTCATCTTTCTCACTTGTTTCACCGAAATTCTTGTAGAAAAGACGGCTAATTAAAGAGCATAAAGTTCTGTCTTTTATGAAAATAATGTATAGTAGTAAACGGTACTGTGTACTTGAAATAGTTTGTCTTCGTCTCAGTTCATCTTTCTCACTTGTTTCACCGAAAATCTTGTAGAAAAGACGGCTAATTAAAGAGCATAAAGTTTTGTCTTTTATGAAAATAATGAAAAACCAACAAAGAGAAAAATCTCTAAAAAAAATTAAAGAAATTAAAACATATGTTTGCTAACCTTTCCATAAATAGGGACACGGGTAATTTAAATATTGACCCAATTTATGATAACCTTCTAAAGAGTGAATCAATTGTCAATAAGGGAGTAAAGATTTTAAATAATCATCAGGGGACTATTTTACCTGTTAGACCAAAACGATTTGCTTCAGTAATAGCTAACAAAAGGATTATTTCGCAACTGAATAATTAAAGTAATTTACAGTTTTTTTTATTTTTCCTCAGTTACTCTGGTGTCCTCACTGAAGTAACTCTATTTTAGCATCTTTTCCCTACGTTGATTAGTTTGCGCAGATTGTACATTTTGTTTTTTTTTGGTGGTGGTTTTATTGGTTTTTAGTTTTATCTTGTTTTTTTTTTTTTTTTTTTTGTGTCTTTCGTGCTGAAGACGCCTTGTTTGTATACAGGCGAAATATCCGCGTTGTTTTGTTTCTGTTGTTTTCCTTTTCTCTCCACTGGCCACAGTCTCGTTTGTTTGTTTATTTTAGAGATTTTTCTCTTTGTTGGTTTTTTGTCATGGCTGGGCGGTTCGGCTTAAGATCTTTCAATCTTTCATGAAAATAATGTATAGTTGTAAACGGTACTGTGTACTTGAAATAGTTTGTCTTCGTCTCAGTTCATCTTTCTCACTTGTTTCACCGAAATTCTTGTAGAAAAGACGGCTAATTAAAGAGCATAAAGTTTTGTCTTTTATGAAACTAATGTATAGTAGTAAACGGTGCTGTGCACTTGAAATAGTTTGTCTTCGTCTCAGTTCATCTTTCTCACTTGTTTCACCGAAATTCTTGTACAAAAGACGGCTAATTAAAGAGCATGAACTTCTGTCTTTTATGAAAATAATGTATAGTAGTAAACGGTGCTGTGCACTTGAAATAGTTTGTCTTCATCTTAGTTCATCTTTCTTACTTGTTTCACCGAAATTCTTGTAGAAAGGACGGCTAATTAAAGAGCATAAAGTTCTGTCTTTTATGAATATAATGTGTAGTAGTAAACGGTGCTGTGCACTTGAAATAGTTTGTCTTCATCTCAGTTCATCTTTCTTACTTGTTTCACCGAAATTCTTGTAGAAAGGACGGTTAATTAAAGAGCATAAAGTTCTGTCTTTTATGAAAATAATGTATAGTAGTAAACGGTACTGTGTACTTGAAATAGTTTGTCTTCGTCTCAGTTCATCTTTCTCACTTGTTTCACCGAAATTCTTGTAGAAAAGACGGCTAATTAAAGAGCATAAAGTTTTGTCTTTTATGAAAATAATGTATAGTAGTGAACGGTACTGTGTACTTGAAATAGTTTGTACTCGTCTCAGTTCATCTTTCTCACTTGTTTCACTGAAATTCTTGTAGAAAAGACGGCTAATTAAAGAGCATGAAGTTCAGTCTTTTATAAAAATAATGTATAGTAGTAAACGGTACTGTGTACTTGAAATGGTTTGTCTTCGTCTCAGTTCATCTTTCTTACTTGTTTCACCGAAATTCTTGTAGAAAGGACGGCTAATTAAAGAGCATAAAGTTCTGTCTATTATTAAAATAATGTATAGTAGTAAACGGTACTGTGTACTTGAAATAGTTTGTCTTCGTCTCAGTTCATCTTTCTCACTTGTTTCACCGAAGTTCTTGTAGAAAAGACGGCTAATTAAAGAGCATAAAGTTTTGTCTTTTATGAAAATAATGTATAGTAGTAAACGGTACTGTGTACTTGAAATAGTTTGTATTCGTCTCAGTTCATCTTTCTCACTTGTTTCACCGAAATTCTTGTAATAAAGACGGCTAATTAAAGAGTATGAAGTTCTGTCTTTTATGAAAATAATGTATAGTAGTAAACGGAGCTGTGCACTTGAAATAGTTTGTCTTCATCTCAGTTCATCTTTCTTACTTGTTTCACCGAAATTCTTGTAGAAAGGACGGCTAATTAAAGAGCATAGACTTCTGTCTTTTATGAAAATAATGTATAGTAGTAAACGGTACTGTGTACTTGAAATAGTTTGTCTTCATCTCAGTTAATCTTTCTCACTTGTTTCACCGAAATTCTTGTAATAAAGACGGCTAATTAAAGAGCATGAAGTTCTGTCTTTTATGAAAATAATGTTTAGTAGTAAACGGTTCTGTGCACTTGAAATAGTTTGTCTTCATCTCAGTTCATCTTTCTTACTTGTTCCACGTAATTCTTGTAGAAAGGACGGCTAATTAAAGAGCATAAAGTTCTGTCTTTTATGAAAATAATGTATAGTAGTAAACGGTACTGTGTACTTGAAATAGTTTGTCTTCGTCTCAATTCATCTTTCTCACTTGTTTCACCAAAATTCTTGTAGAAAAAACGGCTAATTAAAGAGCATAAAGTTTTGTCTTTTATGAAACTAATGCATAGTAGTAAACGGTGCTGTGCACTTGAAATAATTAGTCTTCATCTCAGTTCATCTTTCTCACTTGTTTCACTGAAATTCTTGTAGAAAAGACGGCTAATTAAAGAGCATGAAGTTCTGTCTTTTATGAAAATAATGTATAGTTATAAACGGTACTGTGTACTTGAAATAGTTTGTCTTCGTCTCAGTTCATCTTTCTCATTGGTTTCACCGAAATTCTTGTAGAAAGGACGCGGTAATTAAAGAGCATAAAGTTCTGTCTTTTATGAAGATAATGTATAGTAGTAAACGGTACTGTGTACTTGAAATAGTTTGTCTTCGTCTCAGTTCATCTTTCTAATTGGTTTCACCGAAATTCTTGTAAAAAGGACGGCTAATTAAAGAGCATAAAGTTCTGTCTTTTATGAAAATATTGTATAGTAATAAACGGTACTGTGCACTTGAAATAGTTTGTCTTCGTCTCAGTTCATCTTTCTTACTTGTTTCACCGAAATTCTTGTAGAAAGGACGGCTAATTAAAGAGCATAAAGTTCTGTCTATTATTAAAATAATGTATAGTAGTAAACGGTACTGTGTACTTGAAATAGTTTGTCTTCGTCCCAGTTCATCTTTCTCACTTGTTTCACCGAAATTCTTGTAGAAAAGACGGCTAATTAAAGAGCATAAAGTTTTGTCTTTTATGAAAATAATGTATAGTAGTAAACGGTACTGTGTACTTGAAATAGTTTGTATTCGTCTCAGTTCATCTTTCTCACTTGTTTCACCGAAATTATTGTATAAAGACGGCTAATTAAAGAGCATGAAGTTCTGTCTCTTATGAAAATAATGTATAGTAGTAAACGGTGCTGTACACTTGAAATAGTTTGTCTTCATCTCAGTTCATCTTTCTTACTTGTTTCACCGAAATTCTTGTAGAAAGGACGGCTAATTAAAGAGCATAAACTTCTGTCTTTTATGAAAATAATGTATAGTAGTAAACGGTACTGTGTACTTGAAATAGTTTGTCTTCATCTCAGTTAATCTTTCTCACTTGTTTCACCGAAATACTTGTAATAAAGACGGCTAATTAAAGAGCATGAAGTTCTGTCTTTTATGAAAATAATGTTTAGTAGTAAACGGTGCTGTGCACTTAAAATAGTTTGTCTTCATCTCAGTTCATCTTTCTTACTTGTTTCACCGAAATTCTTGTAGAAAGGACGGCTAATTAAATAGCATAAAGTTCTGTCTTTTATGAAAATAATGTATAGTAGTAAACGGTACTGTGTACTTGAAATAGTTTGTCTTCGTCTCAATTCATCTTTCTCACTTGTTTCACCGAAATTCTTGTAGAAAAAACGGCTAATTAAAGAGCATAAATTTTTGTCTTATGAAACAAATGCATAGTAGTAAACGGTGCTGTGCACTTGAAATAGTTTGTCTTCATCTCAGTTCATCTTTCTCACTTGTTTCACCGAAATTCTTGTAGAAAAGACGGCTAATTAAAGAGCATGAAGTTCTGTCTTTTATGAAAATAATGTATAGTAATAAACGGTACTGTGTACTTGAAATAGTTTGTCTTCGTCTCAGTTCATCTTTCTCACTTGTTTCACCGAAAATCTTGTAGAAAAGACGGCTAATTAAAGAGCATAAAGTTTTGTCTTTTATGAAAATAATGAAAAACCAACAAAGAGAAAAATCTCTAAAAAAAATTAAAGAAATTAAAACATATGTTTGCTAACCTTTCCATAAATAGGGACACGGGTAATTTAAATATTGACCCAATTTATGATAACCTTCTAAAGAGTGAATCAATTGTCAATAAGGGAGTAAAGATTTTAAATAATCACCAGGGGACTATTTTACCTGTTAGACCAAAACGATTTGCTTCAGTAATAGTTAACAAAAGGATTATTTCGCAACTGAATAATTAAAGTAATTTACAGTTTTTTTTTTATTTTTCCTCAGTTACTCTGGTGTCCTCACTGAAGTAACTCTATTTTAGCATCTTTTCCCTACGTGGATTAGTTTGCGCAGATTGTACATTTTTGTTTTTTTTTTGGTGGTGGTTTTATTGGTTTTTAGTTTTATCTTGTTTTTTTTTTTTTTTTTTTGGGTCTTTCGTGCTGAAGACGCCTTGTTTGTATACAGGCGAAATATCCGCGTTGTTTTGTTTCTGTTGTTTTCCTTTTCTCTCCACTGGCCACAGTCTCGTTTGTTTGTTTATTTTAGAGATTTTTCTCTTTGTTGGTTTTTCGTCATGGCTGGGCGGTTCGGCTTAAGATCTTTCAATCTTTCATGAAAATAATGTATAGTTGTAAACGGTACTGTGTACTTGAAATAGTTTGTCTTCGTCTCAGTTCATCTTTCTCACTTGTTTCACCGAAATTCTTGTAGAAAAGACGGCTAATTAAAGAGCATAAAGTTTTGTCTTTTATGAAAATAATGTATAGTAGTAAACGGTGCTGTGCACTTGAAATAGTTTGTCTTCATCTCAGTTCATCTTTCTCACTTGTTTCACCGAAATTCTTGTACAAAAGACGGCTAATTAAAGAGCAAGAACTTCTGTCTTTTATGAAAATAATGTATAGTAGTAAACGGTGCTGTGCACTTGAAATAGTTTGTCTTCATCTTAGTTCATCTTTCTTACTTGTTTCACCGAAATTCTTGTAGAAAGGACGGCTAATTAAAGAGCATAAAGTTCTGTCTTTTATGAATATAATGTGTAGTAGTAAACGGTGCTGTGCACTTGAAATAGTTTGTCTTCATCTCAGTTCATCTTTCTTACTTGTTTCACCGAAATTCTTGTAGAAAGGACGGTTAATTAAAGAGCATAAAGTTCTGTCTTTTATGAAAATAATGTATAGTAGTAAACGGTACTGTGTACTTGAAATAGTTTGTCTTCGTCTCAGTTCATCTTTCTCACTTGTTTCACCGAAATTCTTGTAGAAAAGACGGCTAATTAAAGAGCATAAAGTTTTGTCTTTTATGAAAATAATGTATAGTAGTGAACGGTACTGTGTACTTGAAATAGTTTGTACTCGTCTCAGTTCATCTTTCTCACTTGTTTCACTGAAATTCTTGTAGAAAAGACGGCTAATTAAAGAGCATGAAGTTCTGTCTTTTATAAAAATAATGTATAGTAGTAAACGGTACTGTGTACTTGAAATGGTTTGTCTTCGTCTCAGTTCATCTTTCTTACTTGTTTCACCGAAATTCTTGTAGAAAGGACGGCTAATTAAAGAGCATAAAGTTCTGTCTATTATTAAAATAATGTATAGTAGTAAACGGTACTGTGTACTTGAAATAGTTTGTCTTCGTCTCAGTTCATCTTTCTCACTTGTTTCACCGAAGTTCTTGTAGAAAAGACGGCTAATTAAAGAGCATAAAGTTTTGTCTTTTATGAAAATAATGTATAGTAGTAAACGGTACTGTGTACTTGAAATAGTTTGTATTCGTCTCAGTTCATCTTTCTCACTTGTTTCACCGAAATTCTTGTAATAAAGACGGCTAATTAAAGAGTATGAAGTTCTGTCTTTTATGAAAATAATGTATAGTAGTAAACGGTGCTGTGCACTTGAAATAGTTTGTCTTCATCTCAGTTCATCTTTCTTACTTGTTTCACCGAAATTCTTGTAGAAAGGACGGCTAATTAAAGAGCATAGACTTCTGTCTTTTATGAAAATAATGTATAGTAGTAAACGGTACTGTGTACTTGAAATAGTTTGTCTTCATCTCAGTTAATCTTTCTCACTTGTTTCACCGAAATTCTTGTAATAAAGACGGCTAATTAAAGAGCATGAAGTTCTGTCTTTTATGAAAATAATGTTTAGTAGTAAACGGTTCTGTGCACTTGAAATAGTTTGTCTTCATCTCAGTTCATCTTTCTTACTTGTTCCACGTAATTCTTGTAGAAAGGACGGCTAATTAAATAGCATAAAGTTCTGTCTTTTATGAAAATAATGTATAGTAGTAAACGGTACTGTGTACTTGAAATAGTTTGTCTTCGTCTCAATTCATCTTTCTCACTTGTTTCACCAAAATTCTTGTAGAAAAAACGGCTAATTAAAGAGCATAAAGTTTTGTCTTTTATGAAACTAATGCATAGTAGTAAACGGTGCTGTGCACTTGAAATAGTTAGTCTTCATCTCAGTTCATCTTTCTCACTTGTTTCACTGAAATTCTTGTAGAAAAGACGGCTAATTAAAGAGCATGAAGTTCTGTCTTTTATGAAAATAATGTATAGTTATAAACGGTACTGTGTACTTGAAATAGTTTGTCTTCGTCTCAGTTCATCTTTCTCATTGGTTTCACCGAAATTCTTGTAGAAAGGACGCGGTAATTAAAGAGCATAAAGTTCTGTCTTTTATGAAAATAATGTATAGTAGTAAACGGTACTGTGTACTTGAAATAGTTTGTCTTCGTCTCAGTTCATCTTTCTAATTGGTTTCACCGAAATTCTTGTAAAAAGGACGGCTAATTAAAGAGCATAAAGTTCTGTCTTTTATGAAAATATTGTATAGTAATAAACGGTACTGTGCACTTGAAATAGTTTGTCTTCATCTCAGTTCATCTTTCTCACTTGTTTCACCGAAATTCTTGTAGAAAAGACGGCTAATTAAAGAGCATGAAGTTCTGTCTTTTATGAAAATAATGTATAGTAGTAAACGGTACTGTGTACTTGAAATAGTTTGTCTTCGTCTCAGTTCATCTTTCTCACTGGTTTCACCGAAATTCTTGTAGAAAAGACGGCTAATTAAAGAGCATAAAGTTTTATTTTTTATGAAAATAATGTATAGTAGTAAACGGTACTGTGTACTTGAAATAGTTTTTCTTCGTCTCAGTTCATCTTTCTCACTTGTTTCAAAGAAATTCTTGTAGAAAAGACGGCTAATTAAAGAGCATAAAGTTTTGTCTTTTATGAAACTAATGTATAGTAGTAAACGGTACTGTGTACTTGAAATAGTTTGTCTTCGTCTCAGTTGATCTTTCTCACTTGTTTCAAAGAAATTCTTGTAGAAAAGACGGCTAATTAAAGAGCATAAAGTTTTATTTTTTATGAAAATAATGTATAGTAGTAAACGGTACTGTGTACTTGAAATAGTTTGTCTTCGTCTCAGTTCATCTTTCTCACTGGTTTCACCGAAATTCTTGTAGAAAGGACGGCTAATTAAAGATCATAAAGTTCTGTCTTTTATGAAAATATTTTGTAGTAATAAACGGTACTGTGCACTCGAAATAGTTTGTCTTCATCTCAGTTCATCTTTCGCACTTGTTTCACCGAAATTCTTGTAGAAAAGACGGCTAATTAAAGAGCATAAAGTTTTGTCTTTTATGAAAATAATGTATAGTAGTAAATGGTACTGTGTACTTGAAATAGTTTGTCTTCGTCTCAGTTCATCTTTCTCACTTGTTTCAAAGAAATTCTTGTAGAAAAGACGGCTAATTAAAGAGCATAAAGTTTTGTCTTTTATGAAACTAATGTATAGTAGTAAACGGTACTGTGCACTTGAAATAGTTTGTCTTCATCTCAATTCATCTTTCTCACTTGTTTCAAAGAAATTCTTGTAGAAAAGACGGCTAATTAAAGAGCATAAAGTTTTGTTTTTATGAAAATAATGTATAGTAGTAAACGGTACTGTGTACTTGAAATAGTTTGTCTTCGTCTCAGTTCATCTTTCTCACTGGTTTCACCGAAATTCTTGTAGAAAGGACGGCTAATTAAAGATCATAAAGTTCTGTCTTTTATGAAAATATGGTATAGTAATAAACGGTACTGTGCACTTGAAATAGTTTGTCTTCATCCCAGTTCATCTTTCGCACTTGTTTCACCGAAATTCTTGTAGAAAAGACGGCTAATTAAAGAGCATAAAGTTTTGTCTTTTATGAAAATAATGTATAGTAGTAAACGGTACTGTGTACTTGAAATAGTTTGTCTTCGTCTCAGTTCATCTTTCTCACTTGTTTCAAAGAAATTCTTGTAGAAAAGACGGCTAATTAAAGAGCATAAAGTTTTGTCTTTTATGAAACTAATGTATAGTAGTAAACGGTACTGTGCACTTGAAATAGTTTGTCTTCATCTCAGTTCATCTTTCTTACTTGTTTCACAAAAATTCTTTTAGAAAGGACGGCCAATTAAAGAGCATAAAGTCCTGTCTTTTATGAAACTAATGTATAGAAGTAAACGGTGCTGTGTACTTTAAATAGCTTGTCTTCGCATCAGTTCATCTTTCTCACTTTTTTCGCCAAAATGGTTGTAGAAAGGGCGGCTAATTAAAGAGCATAAAGTTCTGTCTTTTATGAAACTAATGTATAGTAGTAAACGGTGCTGTGAACTTGAAATCGTTTGTCTTCGTCTCAGTTCTTCTTTCTCACTTGTTTCTCCGAAACTATTGTAGAAAAGACGGCTAATTAAAGAGCATAAAGTTCTGTCTTTTATGAAAATAATGTATAGTAGTAAACGGTACTGTGCAATTGAAATAGTTTGTCTTCATCTCAGTTCATCTTTCTTACTTGTTTCACCGAAATTCTTGCAGAAAGGACGGCTAATTAAAGAGCATAAAGTACTGTCTTTTATGAAACTAATGTATAGAAGTAAACGGTGCTGTTTACTTTAAATAGTTTGTCTTCGCATCAGTTCATCTTTCTCACTTGTTTCGCCAAAATGGTTGTAGAAAGGGCGGCTAATTAAAGAGCATTAAGTTCGGTCTTATATGAAACTAATGTATAGTAGTAAACGGTGCTGTGAACTTGAAACTGTTTGTCTTCGTCTCAGTTCATCTTTCTCACCTGTTTCTCCGAAATTGTTGTAGAAAAGACGGCTAATTAAAGAGCATAAAGTTGTGTCTTTTATGAAACTAATGTATAGTAGTAAACGGTACTGTGCACTTGAAATAGTTTGTCTTCATCTCAGTTCATCTTTCGCACTTGTTTCACCGAAATTCTTGTAGAAAAGACGGCTAATTAAAGAGCATAAAGTTTTGTCTTTTATGAAAATAATGTATAGTAGTAAACGGTACTGTGTACTTGAAATAGTTTGTCTTCGTCTCAGTTCATCTTTCTCACTTGTTTCAAAGAAATTCTTGTAGAAAAGACGGCTAATTAAAGAGCATAAAGTTTTGTCTTTTATGAAACTAATGTATAGTAGTAAACGGTACTGTGTACTTGAAATAGTTTGTCTTCGTCTCAGTTCATCTTTCTCACTTGTTTCAAAGAAATTCTTGTAGAAAAGACGGCTAATTAAAGAGCATAAAGTTTTGTTTTTTATGAAAATAATGTATAGTAGTAAACGGTACTGTGGACTTGAAATAGTTTGTCTTCGTCTCAGTTCATCTTTCTCACTGGTTTCACCGAAATTCTTGTAGAAAGGACGGCTAATTAAAGATCATAAAGTTCTGTCTTTTATGAAAATATTGTATAGTAATAAACGGTACTGTGCACTTGAAATAGTTTGTCTTCATCTCAGTTCATCTTTCGCACTTGTTTCACCGAAATTCTTGTAGAAAAGACGGCTAATTAAAGAGCATAAAGTTTTGTCTTTTATGAAAATAATGTATAGTAGGAAACGGTACTGTGTACTTGAAATAGTTTGTCTTCGTCTCAGTTCATCTTTCTCACTTGTTTCAAAGAAATTCTTGTAGAAAAGACGGCTAATTAAAGAGCATAAAGTTTTGTCTTTTATGAAACTAATGTATAGTAGTAAACGGTACTGTGCACTTGAAATAGTTTGTCTTCATCTCAGTTCATCTTTCTTACTTGTTTCACAAAAATTCTTGTAGAAAGGACGGCCAATTAAAGAGCATAAAGTTCTGTCTTTTATGAAACTAATGTATAGAAGTAAACGGTGCTGTGTACTTTAAATAGCTTGTCTTCGCATCAGTTCATCTTTCTCACTTTTTCGCCAAAATGGTTGTAGAAAGGGCGGCTAATTAAAGAGCATAAAGTTCTGTCTTTTATGAAACTAATGTATAGTAGTAAACGGTGCTGTGAACTTGAAATCGTTTGTCTTCGTCTCAGTTCTTCTTTCTCACTTGTTTCTCCGAAACTATTGTAGAAAAGACGGCTAATTAAAGAGCATAAAGTTCTGTCTTTTATGAAACTAATGTATAGTAGTAAACGGTACTGTGCACTTGAAATAGTTTGTCTTCATCTCAGTTCATCTTTCTTACTTGTTTCACCGAAATTCTTGCAGAAAGGACGGCTAATTAAAGAGCATAAAGTACTGTCTTTTATGAAACTAATGTATAGAAGTAAACGGTGCTGTTTACTTTAAATAGTTTGTCTTCGCATCAGTTCATCTTTCTCACTTGTTTCGCCAAAATGGTTGTAGAAAGGGCGGCTAATTAAACAGCATTAAGTTCTGTCTTTTATGAAACTAATGTATAGTAGTAAACGGTGCTGTGAACTTGAAACTGTTTGTCTTCGTCTCAGTTCTTCTTTCTCACCTGTTTCTCCGAAATTGTTGTAGAAAAGACGGCTAATTAAAGAGCATAAAGTTCTGTCTTTTATGAAACTAATGTATAGTAGTAAACGGTACTGTGCACTTGAAATAGTTTGTCTTCATCTCAGTTCATCTTTTTTACTTGTTTCACCGAAATTCTTGTAGAAAGGACGGCTAATTAAAGAGCATAAAGTTCTGTCTTTTATGAAACTAATGTATAGAAGTAAACGGTGCTGTGTACTTTAAATAGTTTGTCTTCGCATCAGTTCATCTTTCTCACTTGTTTCGCCAAAATGGTTGTAGAAAGGGCGGCTAATTAAAGAGCAAAAAGTTCTGTCTTTTATGAAACTAATGTATAGTAGTAAACGGTTCTGTGAACTTGAGTAGTAAACGGTGCTGTGCACTTAAAAGAGTTTGTCTTCATCTCAGTTCATCTTTCTTACTTGTTTCACCGAAATTCTTGTAGAAAGGACGGCTAATTAAAGTGCATAAAGTTCTGTCTTTTATGAAAATAATGTATAGTAGTAAACGGTACTGTGTACTTGAAATAGTTTGTCTTCATCTCAGTTAATCTTTCTCACTTGTTTCACCGAAATTCTTGTAGAAAAGACGGCTAATTAAAGAGCATGAAGTTCTGTCTTTTATGAAAATAATTTATAGTAGTAAACGGTGCTGTGCACTTGAAATAGTTTGTCTTCATCTCAGTTCATCTTTCTTACTTGTTTCACCGAAATTCTTGTAGAAAGAACGGCTAATTAAAGAGCATAAAGTTCTGTCTTTTATGAAAATAATGTATAGTAGTAAACAGTACTGTGTACTTGAAATAGTTTGTCTTCGTCTCAGTTCATCTTTCTCACTTGTTTCACCGAAATTCTTGTAGAAAACACGGCTAATTAAAGAGCATAAAGTTTTGTCTTTTATGAAACTAATGTATAGTAGTAAACGGTGCTGTGCACTTGAAATAGTTTGTCTGAATAGTTTGACTCTCAGTTCATCTTTCTCACTTGTTTCACCGAAATTCTTGCAGAAAAGACGGCTAATTAAAGAGCATGAAGTTCTGTCTTTTATGAAAATAATGTATAGTAGTAAACGGTACTGTGTACTTGAAATAGTTTGTATTCGTCTCAGTTCATCTTTCTCACTTGTTTCACCGAAATTCTTGTAATAAAGACGGCTAATTAAAGAGCATGAAGTTCTGTCTTTTATGAAAATAATGTATAGTAGTAAACGGTGCTGTGCACTTGAAATAGTTTGTCTTCATCTTAGTTCATCTTTCTTATTTGTTTCACCGAAATTCTTGTAGAAAGGACGGCTAATTAAAGAGCATAAAGTTCTGTCTTTTATGAAAATAATGTATAGTAGTAAACGGTACTGTGTACTTGAAATAGTTTGTCTTCGTCTCAGTTCATCTTTCTCACTTGTTTCACCGAAATTCTTGTAGAAAAGATGGCTAATTAAAGAGCATAAAGTTTTGTCTTTTAGTGATATAGTGATATATTTAATTAACAAAAAAGTTTAAATACAAAACCAATATGATTCACCCAAAACCAAACGGTTGACGTGGGGTGAAACAGGTAAAAAAAAAAAATAATACATACATGTACTATCATTCAAATACACTATAATAAGAAAGAAAGATAAAAAGAGAGAAAAGAAAAGAAAGAAAAAATAAATAAAGAATAATAATAATAGTACAGGGACAGCAACTACATACCATATTCATGTTGTGGGGTCGCACTCACAAACCAACAAGCAATTACAACTTAATTTAAATTAAATCAAATCAAGTCACCTCCAAAACAAACAAAACTAAAATTCATACTTACTTAATATTTTTTCTTTCAATTTTGCTTTAAAACCACTAAGATTTTCTAGTTTCTTCATATCATTATCCAAATTATTCCATAAATTTATACCCTTTATAACAAAAGAAAACGTGGATCTGGCAGACACTATAGGTGGAGTATAATAATCTTTTTTACCCCTAGTATTTTGGTTATGTATATTCCATCGGCTGCAAAACCACCCATTAAAGCACTCCGGCAGCTGCTTCATATTGTACCTATGCATAAATACTAATATATAAAAATGATGAAGACCCGCCGCTGGCAGTATCCTAAAATCCCTATAGAATTCTCGAACCGAATCTCTTTCTGATTTTCCTGATAATACTCTAATAGACTTGTTTTGGATAATTCACAAAGGACTAACAATTGAAGAAAATATACCCATGTATACAGAAGAACAATACAAAATATAGGGATGGATTAACGAAAAATAGAAAGCCTAAGTATACTAATTGGAAACATATATTTAAGTTTACGAATCATCCCCAAATTACGCGATAGAATCCGGGAAAAAGTTTCAATATGGGATCGGAAACTGAGAGTCTCATCTATAATAATGCCCAGATACTTTACTGCCTTTTGACTAGCAATCATACCATCTTCATATGCTATATGCTGTATCCACGGATAATAATTCGATGTCCTCAAAAATATAAGAATATTACTCTTAGAGGGGTTCACCTTTAGCTGATTCACTCTCAGCCATCTTGAAACGTCATTTAGCGATCCTGGTACACTCTCTAGGAGCAATCTCTCTGACTTTGCGATCACCACTAAAGAAGTATCATCAGCAAACATAGGCACTGTAGCCGCGCTATCCTTTTTGACGATCTCACTCATTCTTGTTTCCAATTTACTAACAGACTGTGGAAGATCATTCACACAGATTAAAAATAATAAGCGTCCAAGTACCGAACCCTGTGGAACTCCACACTCCATACAATTTTCATGAGAATCCATATTACCAATTTGAACATATTGTTTTCTACAAGACAAAAAAAAACGTAAAAAACGAAAGAGCTGGACCCTAATCCCATAAATTTCACACTTCATTAACAGAATATCATGACTGACCGTATCAAAAGCCTTTACAATATCTAAAAATACAGTTGCCACTTTATACCCATTATACAGCGCCATATTAATAATGCTAGTCAAATATATGTTTGCTTGCTCAGTAGTGCAATCTTGACGGAATCCAAATTGTGTAGGAGTAAATATTCTCTGGTCTTCCAGATATTGATACATTCTGACCGAAAAGCATTTTTCTAGTATCCTAGACATAATGGGTAAAATCAAAATTGGTCTATAATTTTCAACATCACCAGTATTCCCTCCTTTATGTATTGGTATTACTTTCGCTGATAAAACAACTCGGAAACACTCGCTCTTTTAGACACTGATTAATTAATGAAACAAAAGTTTGAGCAATCACATCCCAAAGTATTTTTATTACTCTAATTGAAACAATATCAGAGCCAGAAGCGGTACCTTTCATACCATAAACAATGTTTCGAACTTCAGATTCTTGAACTGGGAGTAGATTTAAAGAGATTTCCAACTCCTTATGAAGGTAATTTTGAAAAGCCTGGTCGCCTGGTTTGCTTATAATCGACTCTTTCACTCTCCTTCCAACTGTCGAAAAATGGTTAGCAAATTCTTCACAAATTTCCTCTGGATTTTTAAGGCTGGTTCCATCTTTACGGAATATTTCCTGAGGGATTCCTCCAGATGATTGTTCTAAAGTGCTTCCTATCACATTCCATGTTTTCAACGGATTTCCAGATGCTTTTTCAAATTCCATTTTATAATAATCTTGTCTAGCTCTTCGCAGGAGTCTGTTTAGCGCATTACGATAACTCTTATAAATTCGCTCATTTACATCGCAGGGATGACGTACCTTTTTCTCATACAAATTATTCTTCTTATTTATCGATCTCAATAAACTCAGAGTAATCCAAGGCTTCTTTGAAGGTTTTCTTCTATTGTTATTAATATTCTTAGAGCATTTTTCCAGGGATTGCTTAATTATTTGGTAAAAGACTCTGAACTTAGAGTCAGTATCCACAGAAATTGAAAACTCTGTATTCCAATCCTTGTTGGCTAGGTCATTTCTACATTTCAGAAGTGCATCCTTATCGAGTATCATCCTCAGCTTGAGACTGCTCTTCTTTGCGGAATTTTTATTATCAACGCATACTGAGTAACTTGCAAATACACCAAAATGATCAGAAGTATCACTTATAAGAACACTTGGACCACCCGACATATAATTTGAAAATATATTATCCAGACATTTCGATGACGTCCTCGTAACACGAGTACTAATATTAATAGCAGGGATATAACCAAATGAAATCATCAAGTTTAAAAATCGGTCTGTATTTGATCCATTATCCAATAGATCAATGTTAAAATCTCCCATTATAAAAATAGGACTTCGATGTGGGATCTTTTCCAATTGTTCTTCAAGTAATTCATAAAACTCAATAAGAGATCCTGACGGTGGCCTATATACAACCAGAACATAACCACAACGTCCAGACAGCTCTAACTGCAAAATAAAAGACTCAAAAACCATTTCTTTATATATTAAAATATCCTCTCGGACACTTGCCCGTATATCAGAACGTATATACGCTGCCAGTCCCCCGTGTCGGCGAAGTTGACGATTTTTCGTGTAAAGATTATAACCTGAAATATGTAAAAGTTCCGAATTATAATCATTTAACCAAGTTTCAGTCAGTCCAATTACCTGAAAAAGAGATAAACTGGAAATTTCAGTTATAAAATCTAAACTTGAATTCAATCCTTGGCAATTCAAATGGAACACATTAAATCTGTCCGAAACATTACTACATGCCATCTGCATTTGGTTTACGAATAAATAAGTTTCACCAAAATTCTTGTAGAAAGGACGGCTAATTAAAGAGCATAAAGTTCTGTCTTTTATGAAAATAATATATAGTAGTAAACGGTACTGTGTACTTGGAATAGTTTGTCTTCATCTCAGTT